>JAHZNF010001440.1:0-11698 GCA_027744215.1 Troglopedetes dispersus
TTATCAATGTACGGTTCCGACTGACAAAACGGTTGCTTCAAATATTGACTAAAGTATTTTCCCAAGCTTCCAGATCAAATTTAATGCCTAAAAATGGCTTTTTTGTGTAATTTGAGAATAGCTAAAAATCTAAAGTTTGTGAGGGTGCGGACTATGATTTTCGAGAAATTCAGGTATGCTTACATACAAAAAAAATAAATTTTCGTAAAAATCGGATCGCAGATAGCTGTGTGGGACACCCTAAAGTGGAACCTTCGAAGCACCTTTTACCTTCCACACATTTGATTGTTGTTATGAAGCTTGACAGCCATTTTAATTTCTTTTAAATTCTCTCAATATATAATTTATGGGCCGCCGCCGAAAGATTTTGTTTTTAAACTTTATACTTGTTTCTTCCTCACCACGTGACTAATAATAAAACCTAAAACATAAACATATAATTTTTTAACATGTACATTTTGGTAATAATGTGTACCAACTTTCAAAGCACAATATTACAGCACGTGCTGATGAATAGGTACATACATACTTACATCCATAATCCATATCTGGTACTTGGTGACGTCTTGTGCGTTGTTGTAAACTTTTCAAGAATTCCACAATTCCACCTCGTTAACATTGTCTAATGAGTGTAAATGTTCGAGAGAGTGGAAGAAGAGACAAGAATAATAATATCGTGCGGATGAATTAAATGGTAATGCTAATGGACAAGGGATTAAAAATCAACATAGAACCAACACTCTGCAACATCCCGAATCTTTCTGCCTTTGTGTGTTGGCTGGAGTGCCCTAAAAGCACGATATTTCAATAAAGTATGCCAGGGTAAACACATTAAATGATGTTAGCAACACTTTATCTGTCCTGAGCCTTGTAATTCAAAAAGCTGATGAAAGCTCAAAGTGAAAGCAGAATCCAGTTCTGCTGTCAAAATTATGGTAATTTGTGTTAGGAATAAAACATTAGGTGAATTCCCTTAGGATTGTTTTTCTGAGTGAGATCTGACAGCATTTCGTTGAGGATCCAAGGCGTTAAAAATCACAACAAGAGTGACCCAAGTTTTATCCATTTACTTCAGAAACATTCAATTAATTTCTGTATTACCTCATTAGAGCTTTCAGCACTCCGCAATGTCATCATTTTCACGGAAAGATTTATTATCAATTTGAGGCACACGAGTAGGCTCAGCCAACATAGATATTATATTTAAGAAAGCCGTCCGCACTTATTTAATATATATTATACATACATATAATAATAATAATAGCTATATTTATGAGGTTATTCATATCCCTTCTTTTTCGGCGAAGTGGGATAGACAGTGCGAAGCCAGACGATGGAAAGAAAGAAGCTTTGTATTCTCTTTATAGATTCTCATTTTCCGCCTTGAAAAAAGTCGCAGGGAAAGCTCTTGCATTTTTCTCCTGGAGTTCAGTGTGCCGTGTTCCTTTGGCTAGATAGGAGCTATGGAAGTCAATCTTTCGGATTAAATTTATCCGCAGAGCAAGTCAACTGCGAATACAAACAGTCACAAGCCCACCTTGGTTCACATGCAGATGCGACGTGGGTGTATCATTAATTAAACTTCACAATTTAAAAAAGGTGAATGTTAAAATCCACTAGTGTGTTTCTGTAATATGGCGAAGCGGAAACATTTTGTACCACGCGTTAAATAAATAGGAAATTTTCATCACTTTACCAGCAGAATGTTTATCGCCAATCGAGGAAATCAGTGGCTCTGCCATTCACACATACACTCATCTTCACCGGAGAATTTTGGAAGTGAAAATCATTACAGCAGCGGGAGTCCAGCGGGTGGAAGCCTATTTGAAACTAAAACCCACCCACAATTGTATCATTCAGTTGCTGAATCAGTCATGACGCAGAATCCTCTATAATATACCTCATGATTTTCTTCATCATAGTAACAACAACGTGGTGTCGAGTGTTGCCCCCAGGCTCGAGGAAGTGGTGGTGCATGAGTACGCGTATAGACAATCCGTACCCACTATTTGTGTGATGATTTTTGCTTACTCGTGTGTCTTTATTTTTGGGGTAATAGGAAACTGTTCAGTGCTCATTGTTGTTTGTCGTCTCCACCGAATGAAAATAGTGGTAAATTATTTTTACTGTAACCTGGCACTTGCTGACTTAATTGTGCTCCTGGTTTGTGTTTTCCCAAACCTCTTGGCAAATATTTTTATACGTAAGTAAAGTCCTTGAATTTTTTACAATTTGTACTATAATTAGAAAAGGTGTACTAATGACTGACATTCTTACCTATACAACACATGATAACTGGGAATTTGAGGAGTCGAACTTCGCTAGCAAACCTGGAAGACTTAAAATTTTTATCTTCACATTTCTAAGTGAAATACGATCAGATTCACTATGGGCGGAAAGCTCTTATAAGTTGTGCGAATTCATTCGTATCCTTCGAGATGTTAAAAATAAAACACAGTTTTAAATATTTCTCTTCAAGTATTTATTGAAAGCTCGAAAGCCCAGAACACTTACTAATTAGTAGTTGAGTGTTACTGAAGGTCACATACCTTGAAGATGTATAGGTACTGTACAGAAAACATTGGACTTTCTCAGTTTTTTGTGTGAATTGTCGTCGTTAGTGGCAATTTCAATGGAGAGGTAATTTTTTAAAACTTTTATTGTATTTTAGTGCTCCATTGCGGCAACCTGTACATATGTATGTAGAAAAGCATCAACCCATCTCCAGATTTTCATCAAAAGTGTTTCATTCTTCAGGATATTAAAACAGTTCTCCCCAGTGATTTACCCTTGCCTGAAATTCAAAATCTAAGAGCGAATTGATGAATCTTTTTATTAATTTCATTCATTTTCTCCAAGTTGTATGATCCTCACAGAACCACTGCAGGTTCAGCGACTTTATTTGGTACAATTACCATTGCAGAAAGTATAAATCTTAGGGAAAATAGAAACCAATGCGTATAAATAGATTTCAAGAACTTTTAGAAATTTAGTATTCTATTTTACCTTACCTGAATTTTCCATTTTACCTTTTCAGCTATTCTGCATAAAACATGTTATAATTACATATCTTTTTAAGTAAAAAATTAAAAACAAAAACATGTCTAAAGTACCTCACTGGATTTTTATTTCACTTTTTTGCCGATTTGTAAAAAGTGCTTGATTTAGCTAGATTTAAGTACGATTAAAATAAAATAATCGCAGCATTCCTACGCACAAGTTGGTGAACATATTGGGCTTTTAGATTCAGTATTCCCTTTTATTTCAGATAGAAAGATTTTGTTATTGTATTACATTAAACAATTTTGCTTATATTTTGTTGCAAATTTTGGCTATTATAACTCCTTTCTATTTCTTGGCAATTCCCTTAACAGCTTTGTATATCTCTTTTTTTCCAGATGCATTTCCATCCAGTGGCCGTTCCAGTATCAAATTACAAAGCAGAAAGCAAAGAAGATCATGATTGCAATTTGGATCTGGTCGTGTACCATCGCCTTGCCTTGGGGACTATTTTTTAATACGTACAAAGCCGATGAAGAGCATCCAGAGCTAGACTTTTGCATCGAGAAATGGCCAGAATCATACGCAAACTGGAGTAGATATTATTTTCTCATTGGAAACTTCATTCTGTGCTATGCCCTCCCGCTTGTAATCATCTGCATTTGCTACCTCGTGATTTATTTCCGAGTTTTCCGTCGTTTGGTGCCAACCGATTCCAATCACAAGAGTATGGAAACCATGCATCAAAAAGCGAAAACTGCAGTTTTGAAAATGCTCCTTGTCGTTGTCTTGTCATTTGCTGGTTGTTGGTTACCCTTGTACTGCATCACATTAATTCAACATTTTGGTTCCGATGCTCAATCCGACTCGCAAAATGAAATTATCTCCTTTATATACCCGATCGCTCAGTGGTTGGGTTGTTTCAACTCGGGAATTAATCCTATTGTGTATTCCTTTTTGAACAAAAAGTTTCGGCATGGTTTCTCCATGATTTTTAAGTGCTCCTGGAACCAGGAATCGCACTTGCCTCCCATCCCAACTCATCATAAATCCCCGACAGTCAATATTTTGTTGAGGCGTATGGCAGTTTACAAAGTTAGATCGTCCGTGGGGTGTCGCGAAAGCGATGACGTGTAACAAAATGGATGCCGTGGGGTAAAGATGCTCACACGCACTGTTTAGATTTCAAAATAATATATCGATTTTTTAAATTAAAGTTTGAATGAAGCGAGAATTAATTCTTTGTACTAGAATTTATAATAATGTGACATACATTCACAAAAAATTTAAATGGACTTTCGTTGCGATCATGGTCTGACCTGTAAATTTAAGCAAATATTGTTATTGTACTGATTTACTGTAACTAGAATTTTGGAGCTAAATAAAACGAGTTACGTTTTTACACAGTATTGGCTATATGTACATCGCAAATTCCTGTTTTCATTACTACCATTTTCAGTTACTTTTAGTTACTGTTACAGTTTACTACCCACCAGTTTCCCCAAACCTGTTACCCGCCCCGCCCCATGACTTCTTCCTCCCAAACAAAACGGTCATGGGGCTTAATATTATAAGTACTATAATTATTAGCTCTTTTAGTTTCCTTTCAGGTTAGTCGCTTCTCCTGTTGTTGGAGTCTAACTGCCGAACGCACTGTAGTGAAATTTGGTAGACATCATAATNCAAAACGGTCCTGGGGCTTAATATTATAAGTACTATTATTATTAGCTCTTTTAGTTTCCTTTCAGGTTAGTCGCTTCTCCTGTTGTTGGAGTCTAACTGCCGAACGCATCGTAGTGAAATTTGGTAGACATCATAATGCACTTAGGAAGCGCTTCGACAAGCACACATATAATTTTCTTGTATGGGGTGCATGACATCTACATTTTAAGGAGAAATGTTTTTGTCAAATCTAGAGAAAGTCGGTTACTGTTGCGTCTTGTTCAGTTGTATTCGTTTATGAGACGAATGCTTATAAACGTTTGACAAAGCAAATTACAAATTCATAATCATTGCACCACATTTAACATTAATATTTAAATACTATATGGTTCACGAGTTGCGATACAGTAGGATCTCATTGTCGTAAGGCAACAATAAATTACGCCATTTTCACAAACATTCCAACTTGTCGTGCGAGAACCAAACTTTCCACTAGTCATCCAAAATTAATGCTTGTTTTCACACCCGTGAGTTCGGATACATATTTGACTTGTGATTCTGTATATTTCACGTCTCATTTTGTATGATAGGACTAATTTTTACTTTGTATCGGGTAGGTTTGGGAATCCGTTCCCTCCATAATAAATAGCTAAATCTTGTTGTCCCGATTTTACCTCATCTTTGCTTGTCCTCATTCCTCATCAACCTCACCTGCCACCTATAATTAAGCTTTACTGCTCCTTTGGAAGTGGTGACAGTGATTGTGGGGCTTGCTGTTATATCTTGCTCCATTCGAAACTTTTGGGTGCTGCCTGGTCAAAGTGCGAGACTCTCTTTCTTCTCCTACTCTTGTGCGGATGTTGTCTTTTAAATTGCTAATGGATGGGAATGATGGGATGGGAAGGTTTACCAGTATACCAAATTTCCTTTTGTATAATTCTGCTACGAATGCTGGATATAATGCGGATTATTGTGAAAATGCTGCTTGCTGCTCTTGTTGGTCTGTGGTCTAAAGTGCAGATTTCTCTAAAAAATTTGGGTACGACAGTCTACAAAAGTACGGTGGTGGTCGCGGAGGCACGACTCTAGCTGGAGGATCTTCAGGGAGTCTGTAATACGCAGTTGGAAACCGCTCCACTTTCTCCGTTTGCATTATATGGACGATATATTGGTAGCAACAGCAATGCAAACAATGATGAATTCTACAAAAAGAAGTTGCATAAAGGTTTGCTGAGTTTCTCTGCTGAATTCTCGCAGGATAAAGTTTTGATCAAATGAATGTACTTGCAGACCTTGACTTGTCACAAAGAAAGAAAAAGTTTACAAGGAATATCAGTGGTCACAGCACGAAAATGATGAATAATCATGCAATTTCAAAATTAAAATTTGACTAAACGTATTGTCAAATTTGGTAACTTCACAGAACTGTAAATGAATAATAAACAATTAGAATACGA
This sequence comes from Troglopedetes dispersus, assembly GCA_027744215.1. Classification (NCBI taxonomy): domain Eukaryota; kingdom Metazoa; phylum Arthropoda; class Collembola; order Entomobryomorpha; family Paronellidae; genus Troglopedetes; species Troglopedetes dispersus. Next base: position 6,120 of record JAHZNF010001440.1, read on the forward strand.
GTTCCATTATTTATTTACAATGAGTACTTTACCATTCCCACAATGGACACAAGCGGAGAAATTTTCTGAGAGTAGAAATGTGCGTGTAATTACGGTAAAGGTTTGTATGCTTTTCTCAGTAAAGAGGACATCGTGAAAGAGTCCGAATTGTAGACAATTTAGTGGTACGCCACAAAACTTCCAGAAGACACTGACTTCGTTAATGACATTTTAAAACTTTCCATTTTCATCTTCAGCTTTAAAACAACACTTCATCAGACGTCACGTAACTTTGGTGTACATTCTAGGACACAAGGAAGTCGCTTCAAATCAAGACGTGATACAAAGTTCCTTGCTTTAATAAAACTTAATTGTGAATAATTTAAGGTTGAATGGAGCCGTATTTACAGATGTTATGTTTACTACTGTGCACTAAGATGAATTTTTCCAAATTGACAAAATCGTACGTTATTACTGGTAAAAACTTCAGCCTACAATCTTAAGATATCGCTGTAGCTGAATCACTGCTACTTCTACTACCATGTTTGCATTCATTTAACAGTGATTTTACTTGATATGTATCTTTCTTCTTCAACGGAATAGCTTTATTATAAAAGCTAATTTGAACTCTCTTGAACTTCGTCCCACGTGTATCTACTAGCCATTCCTTTTTATTATTACCTTTGGTTCGGCCTTGCTTTTCTTTCGGTAATATCCTGATCACTTTCTGCGAGTGAATTTCAGCAAAATATTCATGGTGAAAGTGGGGAGATTGTGAATGAACTTCGTGTTTTGGAAAAGCGTCTTTACTTCTATTTTCTCACACATGAAAATGTAAAAGTCGGTGTGAATGAATTCTGCTTGGTTCACGATGTGGCTCAATATCAGGGGCGTAGGAACCAAATTTTTTTGTGGCTATCTTACAGTAAAAATCGAGATACTTTGCAGCATTATACTGTAAAATGAAAAATTAAGTTCAAAATTCGACTGTCTGACCCAGTCAAATGGGTTACAAGTAACCTACATAACCACAAGGGTTCTACGCCTATGCTCAATATGACTTGTTTAACTAATAAAACATTGAAGTAAATAAACTGAAAAATTCCAAAAAAAAATACATATCCTAAGGATATTTCACATGTTCCCATTCTCATCCAAACTTGATATAATTTAAGTTGCTACATTTTTTTTTCAGAAAAAAATCCAAACATAAAGTTTTCTAGTGGTGTAACATGCGATGCTGAGGACCAAATAATCACTCAACCTTTCAGCCTTATTCCAAAAATGCAGGCTTTTTCGGTCGGAATTGCTGCTTTGCTTTATAGTGCCATAAACACAGTACAATGCATGTACTAGCAGGAGATTTATGCATTTCGGCTACATTTGTGTCTACTGCCACTGCGACTTCCAAAAAGTGTTGGAGGATATTTGCTCAAAACTCCACTGGAAAGTTGACGATAGTAGGAATAAATCGTGGGAAACTTCCCCCAGAAACTCTACGCGATACAACATCAAATACAAATGCGGCTGATTGAAGTGTAGCAGACGTGCAGCTAATTTTGCTTTAATAATGTTACGAACCGCAAACGTTCAAATTACTTCCACGACTGAAAGCTCCAATTCAACAGTTCAGGCAATGACGTTTATTATTAGCTTTGAGCCCCACAAGACCGTTACTATTCTCTCTGTAAAACAAGAAGCATGTGTAGCTGATTGCTACCAAGACAGATGTTATTGCATCTCCGAACCACGCAGATAATTTCAAATATCGTTTATCAAATGAGTTCTAGTACTCACAAGTGACCTTAACATTTTATTAATTAATATGATGAAAAATTTTCAATAGACATATATTCACATCAATCACATCGAATCTAGATCAATGAGTACACCATTACTGCTATTTGGTAATATTGTACCACAACCGACTAAAAAGGGTGAAATTTTTGCACAATAATAAGTTGGATTGTTATTTAACTTCGCTTTCGAAACTTAGTTTACACATTACCATTTTACCAGTTGAAAGCAGCAAATATGCCTTCTCTACTGCTATTGCCATGTGTCTAATATTAGTTCACCTACAACAAAGTGATCACAGGACCCAGGGCATTCATTGCATCATCAATCAATAAGGTCTCCTCAACTTCAAAGGAAAAATCAAAGGAGCGACGAATGCTATTAACAAACAAAACCAACTCGGAACAACCCCCGCTGCCTGACATTTCTGTACCTCTGTTTCTTTTATATAACGTAAATAATTGACACTTTGTACACTTTCATATTTAGCAATGTTGGCTTCATATTCATAAGGTGTCTTTTCTGCTACCGTCAGGCAGCACTTTATTCCTTAATTGTTTAACATGTAAAGATTGGATATAATGCTTTCATCTTGAAGATACTCATGGGTGATTTGTAACGAACCTCAACAAAGAATGGCAAATGGGAACGTTTTATTGACAACATGTAATATAAATTTAAATCATATTATATCATGCTTAGTTGCTAATGTTGAGCAGATTACCAAATGAACATGGCTAAAAATCATCGACTAACTACAACAAAATTAAATGATAACAATCCTTGGAATAGTTTAACAGAAGGTTGAACAGAGTTGCGATAAATCAGTCTGTTTTAATATCTATATCTAACCTATGACCAATGCAACCTACCTTGCGAAAAAGGTAGTCACTTTTTACACTAACACTTGTGCGTGTGCTACAATGGTCATCTCTGAACGAGTGATCTCCTCTCAGTTCTCCCTGACATAAAACTGTCCTTGTGCAAATTGCGTTCAGTGTGTCGTATCAGATGGCAGATAATATGCTATATTTCCTCCTGGCATAAAAATGTTTGAAAACGTTCCTGAAAGTAATATATTGTACGTTGTACGACAGTTGTTTCCTTTGGAAGAATTTACAAATAAAAAAGCAACACTCCAACAATATATCCCAATGGATACGAAATCCTAGAGTCAAAGCACAGTGAACAAGGCCACATTGCGAAAAGATTAAGTTATCTATAAAAGTCAGGTCGTTCCTTCACATGTTTCCAACATGTTTGCGTTCGCATTCTATTGGGCATAGGGAGAGAATCTAGAACGCAATTACTTTCCTGAGAACTTGTTCACCCGTTTAAACGCGTTGGACCTACTTGGTGACCTTTTAGCAAACCGGTGTAAATCCATTCTTAAAAAATTCGTTAAGCTGGAAAAATGTGAGACGGGGACACTAAATTTTAATAAGTACGTAGGTATGTATGTTACATGTCATTCCGGACGACTTGGAGGACCTGGGCATGCACTATTACGTGTTTTAAGGGACGGTTCCCTTGAACATGATAAGAGGATCGAGGATACAGCTTGACTTATTTATTTGAACACGGAGGAAAATGGAATCATTCAGCTATATTATCCTCCTTACAAGGAAACAAGTTGAGATAGACTGACAGCAGGGTGTGTGTCAAACACAATAAGATTCCTCTACTTTCTTTGTAGCCGAGGAAGCTCGAAAGAAAAAAACAGAGGATTACCTGTATGACTGGCTTCTGTCAGAAAAAGATATCCCGAAGGAACTCCATACTATCCATCTCCAGACACATTCCTTTTTATTTGCTCTAAGGTTTGTGGTACCACAAGTAACCATCCCAGGAGAGGTTCAGCCACACTTACCCTGTATGACTGGCTTCTGTCAGAAAAAGATATCCCGAAGGAACTCCATACTATCCATCTCCAGACACATTCCTTTTTATTTGACACAAGTAACCATCCCAGGAGAGGTTCAGCCACACTTACCGAAAATATTGAACCAAAGAATAGAAGAAAGCCAAGAGAAAATGGAGTTTCCTTTGGATTTGACTACGAGAATTATTCTGGCCTTAAATAATCTCAATAAATTGGACAGTTCAAAGAATTCCATTGTTGCCAAGCACATGTTATGGTGGACAATTTGATGAATATGCAGGATGAAGGAACTGGAGTGCGGCCGAACGATGTCCTGCTTAAATTGAGAGACAACTTGCTGGATGGACAGGTTGTGGCAGCAATTTTCGCTGTTGCGATTAAGTTTCTTTGTGACAAATCTACGTGAAATCAATAATTGTTTCAAAATTCAGTTGATAAACGTACTCACTTCACTGACACGGAAAAACGAGTTTTGCTGTGGAAAATAGGTGAAACATTATCTGTAAATGTGTCACGACAGCATCGTTACGTAATAGAAAAAGATAATTGTATGAGGTGAGATGTTTCTAGCGGTAAAAAAATAAAAACTAACGCAGTTTTCTGAAAATGCCTATACGAGCACTACATTAGTAGTGACTGGCAATAATGGCAGTCTGCCACTACATGACGAATGTAGGGAATCTGCACCAATCATGAATTCCGCTCTAGTTAACTGCACGCATCGCCAATAAAATGTCAATAAAAGGATAAATACATGTTAGGATGTGATAAATTTGCTAAATAAAAAATGTTGGATATATATTATACCCGCAAATGTAGATGCCCAGAATCCACAGAGGGAGTGGGAAAGCTTCACGGTTCGTAAAACTTGTGCTGACAACTGACACAATGAGCTTACCGACCCGTCAAACACTTCAGCGGCGATTTCTTTATCCCTCAATGTCAGGACAATATGAGACATCAAGGACGAACGTTTTATATTTGTCCTCCTCTGATTCATCCTGTGGGAAAAGTAGGCAAGATGGATGGTACGACTGACGGCATTTGATGGCAGCTCTTCGTCCATTGTAGCCTGACTAAATAATGCTGGTGATGTGGGAGAATTTTGCAAATGACATTTGCAATTCAGCGTGTGGAACTTGTGTACTCCTTTTTACCATTCACACGGCACCGCTTCTTTCTTGACCCGGAGCCAAATTAGCATCACATTCTTCAATGTCTTTATTGTCATTACGCCTGCAGAATTAGCGAAAATCTTCCCCAAGATTGCTGGTGCGATGATGTAAACGAGGATCACAAGCGTAGTCCTGTAACCGATTCCAGATTATCAAAATAGTCCACATCACTTGTTGAGTCGAACTCATGCTGGCAGTTTCGGAAGAAAGTCGTAGAAGTCGTTTTCGAAGAAAGTTGCTCTGGTATTGTATACCAGATCCTGAATGGTAGGAGTGGAGTGAGTAAGACCAGAAACGTCAGTAAATTCCTGTATGGCGCGACAAATCTTTTCACTTTAACTTACGTAGAGCTGGAAACCAGCAATGATAATAATTAAATCAGTTTAGCGAAAAACTGTACCGGAAGCATTCTTTTCCAAGAAGAGTTCCATGTTAAGTTCGACCTGGAGGTTCAACTGGTACAAGGAGGATCGTAAATCAGGGAGAAAAATCTACAACACAACTTCCTCTGTACAGCTTTTTTCCACAAGATTGTAATTGAGCTTGGCAAGCGCCAGGCACCCAGACGTAGGCGGAATTTCCAGTATTCTGGTGAAAATGAAAACTCGAAATGATTTACATACATGAGCGATCGAATGTTGACTGAAATAACACATGGATGAATTCATATGCCGCCCCCGGCAGTATCTATCGGTTACTTCTATATGTACATACCTTTAAAATTCAGAGGAAATCAATAATCAGGG
>JAHZNF010001441.1:0-11634 GCA_027744215.1 Troglopedetes dispersus
ACACGCCGAAATCTTGCAATTTTTAAATTAAGCACAATGCAAATGAGGGTACTCACAATATTCTTTATGTACAATCTATCACTTGATATGTCTCTTGATAGCTTCACTTGCGCAGCAAATAAAGCGAAGTGATATACACGAAAGAACGAAAAACTGTAAGCACAGTTTGTGCACATCCGTCGTCATAATCCCAAAGACGAAAGACGTGCAAGCAAACTCCCACCAACATAAAGCATGAATACTTGAAACCTAGTTTTATTGGTACATCCAGTAGTGCAGTATTTATTCAGTACATCGATATTATACCTATCCACATATTATGAAGTCCGTGTAAAAAACTCACCGGGGTTATAGAAACAATGATAATTGAGAATATTCAATAATGAAAAGGCAAAAAAAAAGATTGAAAGACCACTCGAAAGAGCCAGAGAGACACTACACAACTAAATTCAGGGTCATTTATGTTCGAGCGCCAAATGAACGACGTACCACATATTGCGCGTATTAATACCCAGCGAACTACATGACTTGCCATAAACCAGCAGCAACGTACAACTCTAAATAAATTATCTAATTGTTCCTCTGTATTAATTCTAGTGCAAACAGTTTAACTAAAGTTAATCACAAAAATATCTACGGTAGCGGCAGATGGGACAATGTCAACAGAGAAGCAAAAAAATCAATTGGTAAACATTCAAAGCGTTAGATTGAGAGGCGCTTCCCAAATTCCAAGTCATTTTTTGATTGTCCTCACGTTTCAGATTTCATTAATAAATTCACATCACAGTCATTTCGGCTTTGTGTACTTGTAAGCCCGCGATATCCTCCATACACCAATTCCATAAAATGTCGGATTTGTATGGGAACGCTAATAGCGCCATTACGATTTTCGCTACGAATGCGGATTACAAATGCTGCACGGACGGAAGTAAGCAGGCTATTTTTTTTTTACTGAAATATAACAAAGTACTACGAGTGATGAGTCTGATAAGTGAGTGGATGGAAATGATGGAGCACCAAAAAACACCACCTCTGTGAAGCAATAGTATTGTATTCCAGAATGGTCCGCTTGGGTAAGAATTTCCCGTTACGTAAATTTAAACTGCTTAATACATGTACTTAAATTGATTTTATTGCGACATACATACCTACCTACACCAAGTATTGATGTAAGAATCTAGACAATGATAATATTGGTAGCCGCACGAGTTTCGTTGAGAAGGGTATTTTTGTAAAAGCCATCTAATTAGATATGATGGTTAGTGGATAAAACTTTACTATCGTAACTTTATGTATTTTGAGAATTCAAAGTTCAAAGCAATTAAGTAATGCACTCATGAGTGAGCGATACGTTACAGTGGCTCCATAAGCCTTAAGCAGCCCAAAATTAAGATTCCCCAAATTTAGAGAGCTTCCATCCACCAGGGCATGTCGGTACACATGCAATGTCAGTTTAGTATAATGCATTAAGCATTTTTTGACTCCATTAATCGCAATATTTAAAAAAAAGCTTCATCATTTATTAGTAATCAGTGCATTATAAAACCAAAACTAATGCTGAATAATTTGACATGGATGTAGGTGGAAGAATCGGTAATGCTCATTCTTATTGCACTACGCGAGCCAGACTAGCCAGATTTATTTATTGAAATAAAATTGTACATTATGCATTAACCGATTGATCCACAAATTTATGCAACATGTGGGGATTTGTTATCAAGCAGCATGACATGTCATTGTGTAATGCAAAGCGGTGACGTACCTTATTTTGATGTTTATTATGAGATGATGAATACGTGTTGTACGTTGCGGTGTTATGTTTTGAACGATCAGGATAAAGAAAGGCACAGCTTCATATTAAATATATACATATGTGATGTTTGTATTTACGAAAGGTTCGTTATTTGGAGTTGAATCAATCACAAATTTGTGTTACTGTTGACATATTTGTTGAAGAATTCAAACACACATGTTGTATTAAAGAAGCACTGACTAACAAATTTTCTAGTGTTGCCTGAATACTTTTGGTGAATTACAAAGCTTGAGTGATGTGTACAGATTGGTTCGAGATTGATGATGATGGGGTCGTTGGTTGGTACATGAGTACTTGATGTGTATTCCTTTTGTTTAGGGAAATTCAAAAGTAAGCAGGAATGTTCATATACATATAACACAAAATATACATAGGTTGAGATAGCACAGACCGAATATAATGGAACATGTGTGCTGGATTCAAATCAGAATTCGAAATTGTACTCTCTCTCTCTTTACCCTTTTTTGGGTGCCACTTTTATCCACCAGAACAAAACTATGTTATAAAACAAACAATAAAAGCAACGAATGGAGAACCCGCAGAAAATCCTTTTTCTTTGTTACAAACGGTGGTATTACATGAATAGGTATTATTGTAACGTACAGATACGAGAATCATTGGCAAGAAAGCTACATAACTGCTGTTCACGAAGGTGGTGGTCCCGGAGCAAACAACAACATTGAGACAGAAAGAAAATCATAATTGGAATACAAAAACACTACGATTTAATTAACAGGCAAGTGGAGAACGATGCCGGGTTGACTGGATCACGTACTGATCTAGACTGTTGTCGGAAATCTTATTGCGAATGTGACAACTACTGTGACCTCAACACATTCCCGTGTACGAGATTGTCACTGCACTTTAATTGAAGCACTTTGTAAGGATTTCCTACCAACCTCCAAGTTAGTTTTACTACAAAAAATGTGCCAGATCACTAGCTTTAGATTGGAAGAATTGCTTACTGCCCTCATCTCGACTTTTGGGGCAACGTGATGCAAACATTTTCTTCAATACCGTCCACCACTACAGTACAATATACATCTGCGACTTTTCCACTCTTACACTCAAACAATATTTAATAACAATCATTGGAAAGAAAAACTATTCTCTTAGTGAAACTTTTTCTCATACTCGTTCTGAATAAACGACCAACAGCAATTGTTTCCACTTTTACCATACACACAGTTGAGAGAACTATTCAGTTATATTGCCAAACTTAAAAAAACATGTCCAGTTCCCTGTTTCACTGCTTCTCTATGGATTCGGCTCAAGTTGTTGTTGTTGTGATAATAAGCAAAAGGAACAAAAAAACGGAATCTCACTTTATTGGGTAAAACGAGTCACTTAAGCCATCATGTGTATATTCTTGTGTGTGTGTTTATACGGGTTTCAATAAAAGCAACAATCACTCACGTCTCCGCTCCTGCTTTCTCTATCTTCCCTTTTCTCTCGTGCGTGGTTTACTTTCCTTTCCTGCAAAAATCTGTTCCACACTGGACTTGGCAGTATTTTCTCCGTTGACGTCTACACGACTACTGCTCTTCACTGACCGAGATGAGAGCCAAGACTATCTCCACTTTCGCTTAAAACCCCTGTCTGCGTAGCTTAACACGCGCTTATGCCCTTCTTTACTTGATACCTTCAGCGGTTCTGTTTTGCTGCCGTATGGCTTCCAGCTACGCTATAAAGCACACACATAATATTCTTTGGTCTCGTTTTGCCTTTTTCCTTTAACACAATCATTTTCAATTTTCGTCAACCATGTGTATTCTATTACATACATTTACTTGTTTTTTCTTTCATTGCCCGTTTCTTTATAACTCGTCTGGTCCCCAATTGTGTGTATCCGTAATCATATATCACATGACAGGACAAACACAAGGACAGCACAAAAATATTATCCAGGCATAACATAAGAATAAGATATAGTATATATGGTCTCCAGAAAAAAAACCCTTTTCCTAGTTCAACTATAACTCATGTGCATACCTACATCTGATACTGTGTTTGCGGAAAATCGAAAAAAAAATAACAGGAAGCGACCAGAAAAGAGTGAACCCAAAAAAAACTCCTAAAAAGTATGCACTTTGTTTGAAACAAAATCTGTAATAGTAATAGTTTCACAAGGAACGGGCAACTAAAGATTTTGTCAATCTGAAAAAAATTCCTCTTTTGACGTTTATCAAAGATACCTTGAACCTTGCTTATACGAGCATTTAACAAATGTGAATAAACAGGTTTGGTTGGGTGCTTTATACGTTGTGCAAGTTCACGTGTAAATATATAATACGACGTTACTCACATTTAAGAGAGGCAACTCCACGAAACCTGGCTGAATGTTTACTTGTTAGTATCAATCTGATTTGGTGTCCGCTCAACTCCCACTGAAATTAACTCCATTTACACATACTCTCGTTTTCGTCCCACCACCATTGTACACAATATGTGAGAGTGAGTGAGTAAACGCAACAGGGGATTTACAAGAACAAATAGACACATCCGACCTGCTTTTCCTTTTATTCCAGCTCTCCTTCCGTACTTGTAGTACATGTAAGTACGTGCATATACTTTTAGCTGCTGCAGCACAATCACAATGAAAACAATTTAACAAATAGTGATTGCCACTAACACCATTCCACGGAGATTTCCCTGTGTTTCACGTAAAGCAACAAGAGAACACCGGGAATAAAAACAGTCGTCTGTTCCTTTCCTCCAAAAGTACAATGGAGCAACAAAGTTGATTCTGTTCTTTCATTCTGTATTATCAACCTGAATGTAATATTATTCCTAATTCTGTGCAGTTGAGCTGGACTACACATCGTGGAAAATGGAAAGGAACTAATTTCTCTTCCCTCTTGCTCAGCTCAAACTTTCCCAAACAAAGTGAAACTTTCCTACCAAACTTATGTAAGTACGTGTAATGTATAGGTGAGGAACAAAGCAAAGGGGAAAATTGAATGAAAAAAATACCACTTTTCTTATTTTCCTCTTTTCACTTAGGTGTTGGTTCATTAGGTAAAATTGCAAAAAGGAATGGAACAAGGGAGAAAGAGAGAGAGAGAGGGACAGCGAGGGAAGAGAGCCACCGCAAAACACTTGAAGCGACACGATGCAACCTATATTGCAAACACATTAATTCAGACCGTCCGTCAATATCGCTCGTAATCCGCCACTTCATGTGTTTCCCTTCTCGCGTTTATCTCTTTGAATATTTTTTACATTGTAAGAAGCATTAAACTGTCAAAACATGTAAATATCGAGTAGAAGAAAGTTAATTATTTAAATTCAGATAATGTCAAAATATTGGATTTACATCGCACCACGCTTTATTTCATGACGAACCACAACTTTCACAAGAACGAATGGAGCACAGCAAAAAAAAACTAGTAGCATTTGCTAACTAGTGTTTCTTTCCATTTCCTTTGCGAATCCATAAATCGAAGTATGACTCGAAAAGAGATACAAAAATGCAACTTACTTAAAACACATGACGGCGTACACAAGGAAAAAAATCGCAAAAGAGTGTTGGCATTTATTGTATGCACAAGCCAGAAGAATGGGGACGGGCGAATGTCAAGTGAAAGTATGAAAGGCAATGCAAACCAACCGAAGTAGTCATCATGCTATCTGTCTTTTCTATATTTCATTTCCCCCCTTTTCCCATGTTTGAACTCACAAGCGAACCAAGCATGTGCATTTTATTACATTTAAGTACACAGCACAGCATAGCTTCAGCTTCAAGAAGGATAATACAATAATATCTTCTTGCACTGGGTAGAGCTTTTTCCAACATGAGCAAACGAGTGAATAACTTCAGTCGGAGTGAAGGGAACGGACCCACATCTCAAAACATGAAACGTGTGGGTACGTACTTATATACATTCCTTCCTTTTTCTTCGGTTTCAAAAAACGCCCCAAAGAACTTTTTGTCTGTCTGACTGATAGAGAGAGCGAGAGCGAAAGAAGAAGGAAATCACTAAAAGCATACACCGCTACCATCACCTTAACTTCTGGCACAACCACACTTACTTTCACTACAAGGAAGCAAACGAAAGCCAAGTCAAGAAAAAAAACAAGGAAGAAAGCGAAGGAAAAAGATGGCCTAACTGGGAAGATTCTCTTTTCCTTAGTTCGAGTATCGCTTCTTCCAGATAAGTTGTACGCCCCGTACACAACGACGAATTTTATTTGGGACGAATATTTTTGTACTCAGTCACCGCATAGAAAATGGAAAAGCAGAGAGTTTAACTGTACAAAAACCAAGATATATGACTTCAGTGTGATGTAACCCTTGCGTCTAACTCTGGATTACTATACGAATAGATGCATGATCCATACGGTTCATCTTCACATCACATACAACATTTTTGTTCTCTTGTGAAGCAGTATACATGTTTAGCGATCCTTTTATTCATCCATATAACGCACCAAAGCATAAATATATCGAGAACATTTGACTCATCATTGTAATTTTTTCATCTTTATTCTTTTGATCATGAAACCGCGAACTTTTCCTTTTTCCAGTTTCATACTTTTTTCGTCTCATTGTCAACTTTTCTACCAGTTGTAGAATCAAATAACCACCAGTGTGTGGTAAAGTACGAAAGTGGGACATCATCACACATCATACACAGCCGTCATCCTTATCAAGAAATCCAACCCGTAGTTGCACAAGCCAGCCCAAACAGTGTGGTGTATCACATGAATATTACTTTACTTACACACATATCATAGTTACAAGCAAAAATGTACCTATATACTATTCTTACGAAAATTTGGAAATTGCTTTCATCTTGTTTATAGTATCATCCATGAAAACAGAACTAAAAATTAGTGTCGGTGGTATCGGTCTGCATTTTTACCACATGAAATAATGTCGAGAACAATAAAGATCATCATAATAATCGATAGTTTTGTAAAAAAAACACACATATTCGTAAAAATTACTACATTTTCACTTTTAGCGCACGCATTGCGTTAATTTCCTAAAAAAAAACTTTCGCAAACCTGTACCAATTTTTTTTACTACTCTGTAGCTCTGCGTACAAAAATTACAAAGGACAACATTTTGTACGATATTATACAACTACTCCTTTTCCCTCCTTCGTTTCACCCGATCTAATGAAAGGGTGCACAGGACCATGTAGATATTCATAAATAACAATAAATGTAAAAACGCCGAAAGGAGGATAGATGAAGATTCGCGTACTTTCACAACACCACTGATCTATACTTCAAGGTATTTAGCGTTCTCTCTGAACAGAACTCTTTGCTCTATATGTACGTAGTACGTACTTACTTACGAGCACTCACTTCACACTGAAGTGAAATGAGTGCTTGTAAGTAAGTACATATAGAGCAAAGAGTCTCACAGTCCTTCCGTATTTCACTCTTTTCCCGGGATAAATTGTTAAGCCTTTATAGATTGTTCAAGCGGCCATGCTTATTCCACTCTAAACAACAACAACATCCAATCTCCATTGTAGCCTTCGTCATTACGAACATCATCATTCATATCTCTCTATTCCATTAGTACCGAGTAATGGTGGCTGAAAAATGGATGAAGAGGAAGCACTCAACTCACTCACTCGTTCACCTACTCCTTCCTATTATAAAGTTCAGGTTGCCTTCCTTGGAAACTGCAAAAAAATGAAGTGCTTAAGCTGTTGTTATAATACGCGCTTTTTGGCAGTGAACAGTGGCCGATCTACTTCTAGCTCGTCTCACAGATTATCTCTATAGGGCGGCCAAATAAACTAACCTGAGCAAAGTTCCCCAGGTTATTCCTTAGGCTAGCCTTTTTGTCTACTCAACTTGTACATTTCACATTTTCCTATTTATTAAACAACAACGGCGCGCTATTCTAGCAAAAAAAGATACCTAGGAACGCGCGCTGCAAAAGAAATGAACAAAGAAATGAGAAAGTCTATGGCCCATTTCTTTGATATGAACAACTGACTTTTCTCTGTGCACTTTCCCGGCTGTACTTTCTAAAAAGTGAAAAATAAATAAAGCATTACATTTCATGTTCATTGTGCTGGTAACGGTATAGAATATATGTTCCTCATCTCAACCATGTTTTTATTTCAAGTGAAGTACCATGCAGAGGCTTGCAGTCAACTACAATCTTATTTTTTTCAGCAATCTCATCCACATTACATATAGTCCAGCGAGGAAGTAAAAAAGTGCTGAAAAAAATTTGCGGAAACATACACACGTCCCCATCACGAAAGAACGCCTGCAAATCCTCTATCTGAATAATACTTAAAAATATTCTAATAATATAGATGGATAAAATATAGGTTCCAGAAAAAAGAGCGGAAAGGAAAAAAAGAACAAAGATGAATAGGATGAGATTCCTTTTTTATTACTCCAACTACTTCATGCCTTTCAGTGGGATGGCATGCAAAAAAAGAGAAATTGCTTTTGGATTGCTATTATATAGGAATGGCAGGCCACTCTCTCATCCTCGTATCTCCTTGTTGCTTTTCGGCCTCTATGAGAAGGAGGATTTCTCCTACGATCAGTGACCATGAAGCAGTAAGTATGCATTTGTGTAACGTGGATTGTTAGTCAGATATATTGCATTCACATCTACGGTATATAAGCTCTACCATTTATAATGTTTTCAACCAAGTGACGTGTAAGGGCACCACTAAGATCTCGGTTTATTGTCGAGCTAATGTGCATCAATACTCGAAAACACTTCAACCGTTCCCTTGATTTTTTCCGATTGGATATGACAATATATCTAGTTGTACTACCAATTTTTTTCAGCTTTAACGTGTGAACCTTACGTGGAGGACACTACTCACTTCCGGTTTTCAAACTAGACCAAACATGAGGATTATCACAGCAATCGAAAGCATCCAGCAACCAATGGTCTGAACTCAAATCTAACTAATGAGTATGGGAAGGGTAACAGTCGGCGTAAAAGCTCCGAGGCCACTCCAGTGTAGCACGTGCGCTACAACTTAAAATTTGAGCACTGAAAAGTCAACTGTACTAAAAGAGTGACGAAAATCACATAATAAGTAAGTACATTCGCAATTACCCTTTCTAAACTCCGTTTCTCAATCGAAGTAGTCCCAACTTGGCTCGATTAATTCTGTAGATCAGCAACGTGCATCAAGGGGTTTAGACTAAATTTAGTTCTAAATGTCAGTATAGTAGTTCAGCTTATGCACGGTTAACATATTTCTACTTTTTCCATACTCGGTGTTCAAGCATAACGGCTTGCCTTTCCTTGACAAAGCCATGAAGGAACACAGAAGAAAATCAAACAACCTATACCAATCTTGCTCGTTACTTCGTGAACTATTTTACTACAGCTAAGCATATAGGTATGTGTCTTTGTAATGTAAATTAAGGCCGTTATAGAGGATTTTTTATATTACAGAAAAAGGAATTTTTGAGCGTATTTATGCAACAAGGCTTCGAGGCAGATAACACAGCATATTTTAACTAGCCCGTCAAAGGCACGTGTTTACATATGGCTATTTTAGCGTCATAAAATAGCCGTAAAAATGAGCTGGTAATATGGAACGGAAGTTAAAACTAGAGTGGAGGCAGATGAACACGACATCGGGGATGGTATGTACTGCTCAATGGACGTAGTGGCTATTCAGAAAAGCATAAAATAGAGGTACAAGTGCAATAATCGTAATGTCGCTTCTGGATTCTGAACGCATCGCCTAAAAAATACCAACCGAACATAAGAGAATCAGGCAGTGAAGCAAATGCGATGGTTCAACTGCTCTAATGAGCCATCGGAACAGCCATGGTACAAAAATCTACTCCAGGTGGTGACACGGACGGACGGACGGTCAACACGATCATTTAATAAAAAAGTGTGAACAAGACGACAATGCAGTGCCATATACGAAGGATATAATTATTATTACCAGTATCCAGCTGGCCATAAATATACATATCTCATAATTTTACTATACACATACCTATGTATATTCATCAACATGCATTACTCTAACTATATACCAACCTACACACCAACTGCAAATAAAACAGCAAGAAGGAAAGTTGAAACGAGACTTGGAAGGAATTCAATGGGTATGGTATATTTTAATGGTATAGATCCGAAGCCATTAACATCCAGCACATAAGAATTAAGAGCACACGCGCAAACCCTCCACATACAAGAAAGAGAAATTGGAGAAAATCTATTGTCACTTGTTGTAAGTAAACGCAGAAATTTATGAGGTGTAGCGTAATAAAAATCTCAGCCTACTCTCGAGCACACGCCGTATATTACCATCTTTCCTTCACACTCTCATCAGATAAACGGATGGGGAACGGGAAAAAATGAGAGAAATTTTGGATAACCTTTTAAGGAGTATAAGCTTATTCTAGTTCATATTATATAAAGCGGTTCAATCGGAGCAAAGTAATATCGCGTAGAGCAAAAATTGCATAGAGAGAACTTCCTTTTAGTACTTGTGCCACTTCTTAACGCAGGTCAATTTTTTAGTTAATTAACATATTAGTTTGTGCAAGTACCTACGAAATTTTATAAAGTCATAAAAAGCAAAATTTCTGAAGTGAGAATGAGTTGTCCCTGAAAAACTGTTCTTTGTGGCACTGCCCAGGAGCACAGGGAACCTCTGAAAATTTTCTGAAATTTTATTGAATTAAATGAGCCCTTCTTATCTTCATTCTGCAATCCAAGAACAAAACCAAAAACTGGAGGAAGTGGCACCAACTTTGTTTCTTTAACGGAAAAGTAAAATTTCTGATAACGCCAGTGTGTCCGTAGTTTCCCACTAGCTTTGATGAAAAAGTCGTAGTATTTGCGTATAACTAAAGCGAGGTGGTTCGTGTGTAATGCATGAATTGTACATTTCCCAGTTAATAAAATAAGATAAACAGGATTTAGACATACGTGTTCAAGACTTAAGCTATATCAGAGGATCTAATTCGATGTCAGTCCAGGCTTCTGCACAATTTTACATCTTGAAAATGAAAAACTTTTCGATTCGAATCCACGATTGCATAAGCACTCATTTATTTTATTCATCACGTGTCTATTTTAACAGATTTTAACTCTTCCCTTCTCAGATGCTAATAATTTTGACATTATTACTCCTGCTTCCGTGAGATAAGAAGTAGAAGCAAAACCATTGTCACCTGCTTAAACTCATTTGCAACATGAGGAAAGCCGGCACCCCATGCTCAACAACGACTATCTGCGTACTACTGCGAAGAAAGTAATAATAGTTACAAACCAAGGTATATTGTAGACGAACTTGGCGCAGCAAAACATACGGATCCGACGGTTCAGATAAAGTTATCACAGTTACAGCACATATCATGTATGCTCTCCTTTTCTTTCACATATTTTTCTCTCCTCCCTTTCAGTATGTGATACATCTTCTTCAAAATGTAGTGTAAGTAACTAGAATTACATAATACGGTATCGCATTGCGCAAGTCCCCAAGCTTGGTGGCTCGTTAATTTTTGGAATAATGAACGGGCCTTCGAATGTGCAAGAAATCTCTCTAAACCTCAACGAATCTCAGAATGAACTTTCCCAGTTTACCATATTCGATAATTTGTATCTTTCAGCTTATTGCATACAAAATCACGATATTTTTAACAACAGTTTCAGAAAACATCACTTGCATAAACTACACTGCACAGGAAAATCTTCGGTCTAAGACTGCATCTCCGGGCATTTGCAATAAACTAAATTGATGCGATACGATAAGCGTCACCCATCTTTGGCATTAATTTCTCACTACAAATTCCAAAATATTCTTTACGACCGTTACGGTAGCTTACAAATGCTACTTCAAAAAAAC
>JAHZNF010001442.1:0-10475 GCA_027744215.1 Troglopedetes dispersus
TTCTTGGTAATTACATGCCTCCCAACCATGTGTAACAGTTTATCTTTACTTTTAGGTTCACTGGTCCATTGACATTTTAAAGGGAGCAAACAAACCTCTCACATGATCCATGTAGTTGTTTTCACGGGGCAATAAACCATAAAAGTTAACATGAGAAAAAAAGAGGTCTCTTCGACGTCTTAGCAAGTAATTGCTTAACAAACATAGATTTGCTCTTAAAAGACACCAATTTCATGGAAATGGGTATGCCACTTTCATGCTTCCATCAAGGATGATTTCTTCTCAGGTTGATAAGAATTGCTTCAAAAATTTCTTCCCACCATCTCTCTTTAAATAGAGGAGGTAATCATTGCGTAAATGTTTGGATCGTCGACGATATTTGAGGAGAGTGTGCGAGGAGATGACACATCTTAACGACAGCAGCATTAATTGTGGACATTAGAGGGAATTAATAAGTGTAGATGAA
Source organism: Troglopedetes dispersus (assembly GCA_027744215.1). Classification (NCBI taxonomy): domain Eukaryota; kingdom Metazoa; phylum Arthropoda; class Collembola; order Entomobryomorpha; family Paronellidae; genus Troglopedetes; species Troglopedetes dispersus. Next base: position 467 of record JAHZNF010001442.1, read on the forward strand.
TCACCCTTCGAGCCATTGGAAGCTTTGATGAAAGTGTTGCAGTTAAAAAAAATTTGCACATTATAATTGCACATTAGTTCTCCGCTACAGCTTCTATCTTAATCCATTTAATACTCCATTGTGCTCTCAAATGAGATTGACCTCTGCTCAAAAGAAGACTCATCTTTAGTGAATAATCTCTGATGCAAGAACAAGAAACAAGCACAAGTATTCACATCCTTCCAAATTATGTTTCCTCAAAAAAGAAAACATTTTTCAGATAAATGTTGTCAGAGAAGACGCGTAACAATTTTATTTATTATTTTCATGGAGAGAAAAAAATCTAATGTAACTTGAAACACGTCTGCTTCATTCTCCGTGTCAGAATTAGTAGTTGGTGAGCAGTAGTTAAACACGAATAAAAAATACACATATATCCAAGAACAACGAACAAAAAATAGAAACCAGGCTAGGATGGTTTTAACAAACACAAATATTACAAGGTAGTAATTGCATATTACACACTTATTACCCATTTCATTTCGGTGGACAGGGACAAGCTGCCTTGAGTAGTAAAGAAGAGTAGTAGTTGTTAACCTTGCTTATCAGAAAATAACATGATGGCTACAATACACAAGTTGCAATGCTAATAGAAACATTTTTATATAATATGATTTTTTGTTTCTAGTGAGTAGCAGCATCAAGAAAAAAATATAATTCAGAGGTAAGAATATTATTTTGGGTAGGGAGGTTCCCGTTGATTGACAGCATAATCTGAGTGTAAATTACGGTTTTCATGGTTTCACTATGGATTTCGTGAGATGAGTCGAGTCAACTTTTTTTTCTTCTCTCGAGTCAAATTTTTTACCACAAAAATATTGCTTCATCTTTTGATCACAATTTTTTCTTAATACAATCGTTGTACTTTGGAGCACGCAAGTTTATGGGAGAAAATTTCCTTTAAAAATATTATTTTGTGTTCATTTACGAAATGTATCTATTTCTTCTAAATTTTTGTTCCAGCGGCAGAGAAAAGGGTCCTCTTCGTTTTTTGTCTTGTGGTTTAATAATAATAATGTAATATCTCTTAATAATAATGTATGAGCTAAGGTTACCGTATTTTTTGGGGGGAAACCTGATCTGTATCTTATCACATCGTAAACGTCACGTGGCACATCCGTTTTCACTCCCACATGGGGTCGTGCATGCATGCCTGCTTGCATGTGCTCCAGAAATACATGCGTATAGCAATGTAGAACATAATGGGAAATAAAAATAGGAGTAAAATGCCACATGTGTTGTGTGTCTAACTTCACTCATGTGTGTATATTAATTCTGTGAATTGCTCTGAAAAAAAAATTCAAGACAAAAATGCTATTTTCAGGAGTAGGATTTCTCTTGTTTTTACCCTCCCAGAACAAACTGCTCCTGTTCGAATGCCACCTTCTTCTCCGACTGCGAAACGAGATTACCTGGGTCCCTTGTCAGATAATTAGAGTTGTGGTGGTGGTGGTGGTGGTGGTACCGCTTAAATACTTGTTTATAATATTTATACACATAATATTTCATATATTCCCGCAACAATGTAAAAAAGCATCTCTTTAAAGTGAGGGGAGTAAATAAAAAAATATATTGTGTTCATAATTCTGTTTATTGTATTTTCCTGCTGTGAGCAGAGTGACTTCAAGTCAGGTAACATTTTTTTCTTCAAAGAAGAAGAAAAAGTGTGATCAAAGGGTAAACTTTTTCTTTTTTAATTGAGCTGTTATGTAGGTTGACGTCACCACGCTGAGAGCAAAATATGATTTTCTTTTGACGAGAGAAGTGAAGGGTAGAAAAAAAGAAGTTTAGAAGGTTGGACCAAGAGAGAGAGGACAACAATTTTTGATTTGTGAACAACAAAAATAATGGTAATAATTACGATTAATTTCTTTTTGGGATGTTACAAGTTGTACAGCAAGAATATAATGTTTCGGGGCGTTTATAAATATTTATGAAATTTCCTGGAGGCAAGTGATTCAGAAAAATGCATCGAAATGTAAAAATGATGCAATTGCACGCCAATTAAAATTTTACAAGTTCTACTTAAGCAAATTCTTTGTAAAAGGTAGAGACAACAAGAAGTACAATAAATTGTCAATAAGCGCATGATTGTGATTTTCCATCTGAACCTATTGCTTCACGTTTCCATTTCCACGAGAAAACCCATTTCCAAAGGAATTCGTGGAAAGTTCCCACATTTGCATTTTTGGCATGTTGTCTTGCAATAATTGACAACTGCGACACAAAAATACATTTTGCCTTAGTCTTTCCTTATAAATTTTTTGTTTTTTTTTCTTGTCGAACACATTGTACCAAAGCACTCCTTTTCTTCGGTAGGTAAAATGTACACCGAAACAAACAGTGCTAAAGTATTCATGTTTGCTAACTTCTTGTCTTGCAAGTGTGTCCACTCAAGTTGTTTCACTTGACGACATACATTCTCTAACTAGAAAAAAAAAGAAAGGTAGGAAGGTCGGTTGACAGAGAAAAGTGAAGTGTATTACGATATCTAAATTATTTATCATCAATCTCCTCGTTTTCATCACGATGCTTCCTGTTCTTTATGCTTCCACTCCTGTCAGAACGCCCTGAGACAATTTAGATTCTTGGAGGTGATTACAAGAAAAAGAGAGAAATTGGACTCATGTTTCTTTTCTCATACATATTTCTCTGTGGAGCATAGTCACTGGTATTTTCTTATAAGTATTCGAATATCGAGGAGGTGGGTAAAAACAACCAAGTGACTTGTTCCCTCATTCGTAGGTGGCTTCTCGATTTTTTATCATTGATGTAATAAAAAAACGAGCGGAAAGGTAGGTGGAATGTTGAAACAAAACAGGAAAAAATGACTCAAATACTTATCATGCTGGAATATCATTAGGTTTTCGTCGTAGGAGTCGTCATCAGTCATCCTTTCTCGATTCAGATCATCATCTGAGAAGAGAGCTAAAAGGAAATTATGAAATGGATGATGATGGAGTAGCCTTTTTCAAAGAAATGCCACTACTCTACATTTTCTATTTTATTTTTATGGAGCGAGCCTGAAAAAAAAGTGGTCATCGATAGCTTATCAGCTCACATGTGTTTTCGTCGTGTATACCCATGCGAGAACAAATGTAGCAACCGCCTTCAACGATACGAAACGAATGAGCTATTTTCTTCTTTTTTTATTGTGAGACTGACATTTCAATAATAAAATCGGTTCATTATTTTTTTATTTCTTAGAATGTTTATTTTTCTGATAAGTAAAACCATACACACTTCTTCTATAAGGTGAAAGGTACAAAAAAAGAACACTTTTTTTGTGTGGTAAAACATGTCCCGCCTTCAGCAACGCTTTTTTAAAATATTATGTCCTGCAAAAAATATTTGAACAATCAAGTTTTTTTTATAAAAAAAATATGTTTGTGGTAATAAAGAGATAAGTTTTTGAATTCTTGGAACTGTGTCTATTTCTCTAAAAAAAATTAGTGCTTCTTCTCTTCAGTTTGTCCGGGATTGGTGATTATGATGTGTGCACAAAACACAAATTTTCAAGTCAACATTCATGTTCACCTGTCTGTTATTTTTTCTGGTGGTGTAAGCGGAATGTATGTACACACAAGTAAAATGTTTGACTACTGATATTTTTCCTGTATGTTTGTGTAATGTGCTCTTCTGGTAGGACAAATGGATACAACCATGTAATCATCATAAATGCGCATATTTTCATGTCAAAGTCAACCCCTGAAAAAAAAATCAGTTTTTCCTTCGTTCCTTTTCGTGAATGTTTACCTAAGTCATGTTCAGGGAGTATTTTGGCAGCAGTGTTTGTTGTATGTACATACTACTTTATGTTGTTTGCTTGTTTTTAATTACAGGTCTTATCCTCATCAACCGTCAACCACGTTTTTTTTCAAAATGTTTACGTCGCCATCATCTCATCCGATTCACCATTTCCTGAATAAATGACTGAGAGCCAAAAAATGAGAATGAAACCTGGGAGTGATTTGAAATGCTAATTCTCTCTCGAGGAGGAGAAAATTATTACCAAGCATTATCTTCTCCTGCTTTACATCTAGAAAACCAACTATAATATCTTCGTAGAAAACATGACATGTATCAAACAAAAGAAAATGTTCGAAATTTTGAAAAAACAAAAGGGGAAAAAGAAAATGCTACTTCACATTAGATTTATTTAATTCTTTAGTCTTACAATTTGGAAGGAACAAATAAAAATTTTCCACTGTTTATACTAATTATTTTTACGTGGAATAAACTTACATTATGTATTGTTTTTGCCTCATTATGCATCTAACGAGAATTATGCGCTTATCAAAAGAATTTTTTTAAGTTTCGGCAAGGAAAACCTTCAAAGATTTGGAAGTTAAGTTTTAGTTTAAAGTCAGCAAAATTGAAATCATTGCAATTTTAAAGGTGCCTTTAAATTGGCTTAGGCGTTACTGATTCAAAACTAAGAAAAAATTGCTTATCGGTGGATGGCCCTGATGCTTATCTCTTGTTAAGCATATGTTAAGTTTCACGACAATTGTACGATTTTAGTAATTTTTTAGACCTTGCAAGTGAATAGGTTTGAATCACAGCAAATTATAATGATGGTCGCTGCATTGGAAGGTGAAATGGAGAGTTTGCTTCAAACCATTCAAATGAGATCAAAATTATCCTGTGATATGATCCGCAGAAGGCCGAAAATCTTTTCCTGAAGCACTCCGATATTAGCCATTTGTTCCTTTTTGGTACAAGATTGAAATGTGGAAAAGTCAGGGAAGAAAGTGGTAGCTGGTTTGACACACGTGTATAACACGTAAATAAAATTCCTTCCAGGTTCATAGTTTCATAGCATCATCGTGACATGACCATGATGATGATGATGATGGTTTCGCGTTACTTTAATGCTGAAAGCAATTTTAAAAAAACAAGAAGTCATGCAAGTAATATTTGTGAGAACATGCTCGAAGAAGAATTACAGGTGGAAATCAAGTTATCAAAAAGTTTGGACAGCTTTTCTGGAAGGAAGAAAAGCGATCCATGAGTTGGGGAAATATATTTATATGAAATGTTAGTTAAGGTGCTCTTGGATTCTAAATACGTGAAAACCACCCCCATTGATTTTAAACTGTTTAGACTTTCTGGCCATTCTCGTAAACAAACCAATGAACGGCGTCCAACCAAAGGTTTTAGGATCATGATCAACCTAATTTCTGTCGCTTCGCCATCTGATTTTTTTTGGCAACATTTCTTGCAGGCCAGAATGACATTAAAGTGACGTTAAATTTTTTTTCAAACCAAAAAATCCATGAATGTAAGGATCCCCCACTTTTTATCAAAAATGAAAGAATGCGTCAAAAAAAAGACAGGAGACGCTATGTAACCTGAGATCCTGTAAGTAAACTGACACCATAAAAACCAACAACACCCGAGCCACATGGCCATTCTCGTAAACAAACCAATGAACGGCGTCCAACCAAAGGTTTTAGGATCATGATCAACCTAATTTCTGTCGCTTCGCCATCTGATTTTTTTGGCAACATTTCTTGCAGGCCAGAATGACATTAAAGTGACGTTAATTTTTTTTTTCAAACCAAAAAATCCATGAATGTAAGGATCCACCCACTTTTTATGAAAAATGAAAGAATGCGTCAAAAAAAGACAGGAGACGCTATGTAACCTGAGATCCTGTAAATAAACTGGCACCATAAAAACCAACAACACCCGAGCCACCTTCGCAAGAGAAACAGGGTCTGTTGCTTGGCACACAAGATGCAAAATAAGAAGTCTTCCCTTTTTTTCTATGGCATTGCATGCAATGATAAAAAAACGAGAAGCCACCTTCGCAAGAGAAACAGGGTCTGTTGCTTGGCACACAAGATGCAAAATAAGAAGTCTTCCCTTTTTTTCTATGGCATTGCATGCATACCTTTCTAGTTATCCCATCACGACAGCCCCTTCTTGATTTCAAGATGTCAACTGAAACACTTATAAAAAAATGAAGGAGTCAAGTTTTTGTCGCCTCGCCTCGTTTCCTCTTTTTTTCAAAATCACTCACTCAATTAATTTACAAATGTCAGCGAGAAACATAAAGCGAGACGGGCAGACAGACAGCACAAATATTTTCCGAGCTTCAACCCTGAACCATGTGAAAAAAATCTATGAAATTTTCATAGATAACCATCACAGTTTTGATTTTTTTTGCACACATGCTAGAGTAACAATGTTACTCTACCATGATAAGTATAAAAAGATTTCTTTCACTCTTTCAATTATTCAATTAAAAGTTTTCATTCATAAAATCTCTCCAACTGTTTTCATCCATTCTTTCTAAAAACTAAAAAAAATGCAAGCAACCTAGGATAAGCAATAAACACCATCTATGGTGTGGAGCTACCAGGAAATTTTATTTCTTTATGCACACACACACTATTCATAATGTTTTTTTCTCGTACTTTCATCGTGATCATAAAAAAGCCTCATAAGAAAATTTATGAGGTGTGCCTATCTCTCTCTCTCTCTCTTCTCTCTGGTTAACCTCTTCCTCAAAAAATATGATTAGAGCCATCAAATTACAGACATAACACACCATGACATTGTGTAATGTAATATTTTAACTGAGATATAAAAACACAACAAACTGGCATAATATTATTACTCAACAATGAAGAGATTACGCTAACAATATGGGAATGACCACTTAAAAGTAGATGTGGTACCACCTCCATAATATATTATTTGTGGATGGTGGTGCAGCTACTACTACCATGATATCGCTCTCAGATTACTATCTTTGTATACATTCTTTATTAAAGGAGTATTTATTTCATCTTCTCAAATGAAGATGATTATCTTCCCAGATATATATTTTTTCTTATTAAAATAAAGTTGCATTTTACGCAAGTAAAGATAAGCACTTCTTAGTTGGGTATTGGCTGGTGGAGGAAGTAGGAAAAATTGGTGTGGTGCAAACAAACCATGAAAAAAGGGGAATTCGTGAGGGAATACGGATTGCGTAATGATTTTTTGTATTTACTTCATTCATTTTATGACGCATCTAAAAATATGATTTCTTGTAAAAAAAATATTTAGTACCTTTGTTTTCTCCTCTAAAATTTTTTTATTGGGTACTCAGAGGAGATAGAGTTTCATTGTTTTAAATTCGGGTACTCGGTTGTATTTTTAATTGCACCATAAATGCAAACATGTGAAGTAACATGGCCATATCTGTTCGTCTAGTCTATCAGTCTCGTCAATTAATTGGTACAGTTGAAAGAATTTATTGTTTCATTGTTCACTTTTCTACTAAAACAGAAACTGAACAAAAGGTTAACAAGGTTTTTTTGGGTAAAAAAAATGTTAAGAAAGCAAACAAAATGGTTTGCTCGCCTCAAGCTAATGTAATGTTTAGGAGCAAAGCACATATGCTTCACTTCTTCTTCTCAAGCGTTTTATTGCTCACTTTTTAAAAGGGTTGAAAATTTTGATGAAAAAAATTCTAGAACAATCCTTCATTTCTTAATTATCTTGTATACCTTTGAAGTAAATAGTGATCACACAAGTTGTAAAAGTGATGTTCAAACATGATCAACTGTCAAGAATGCGGGCCAGTGTGCACAACATTATTAAATATATTTTTTTGAAAACTTACCCAATTCCTGGGTACCACTCAGAGGATACTAAATGCACTCGAGAAAAAATGAAATTGTGTGCATAAATTAATTTTTAGTGCCCATTTTGCACACATTGTATCTGTCTCCTTAAAAGATAACCGCCTTCAAGCAGGTTGCTTTATATTTTTCACTAGAAATGACCACCACATTTCCCACTCCTTGTCCATTTGTCACTTGGAGGTCTTCCTAATCGCTTCTAGCAACTAAATAAGATGCTTATCTCCCAAGAAAAAAAAAGCTAATAAAGTCATCAGGAAGAGTAAGCATAAACTTCTTTTGTTTACCATACCACCAACCGGCACCACCATCGCGAATGTTGATGGAAAGAAAGAAAAAAGTGAAGGTGGGCATAATTTCTCTGGGGTTGTGTGTGTGTGCAACAATAAATAACGTAACCACTTGAGAAAAAAGGCTAAATAGGATCCTCTTNTGTGTGTGCAACAATAAATAACGTAACCACTTGAGAAAAAAGGCTAAATAGGATCCTCTTCACTCTCCATTTCTTTTTGCATTTCAACTTGAGCACTCTGTTTATTACTTTTGAAGCAGCAATGAAAAAAGAATTATGAGTGGTGAGCGTGGCGGGGACTCTGGCCGATAGTAAATCAAAACCTTGTTGTTTTCTTGTTTTCTCAAGGAACCAAGCGTTCCTCCTGGTTTTTTTGCCCTTTCAAGCCATTCTTGTTGAATTAGTTATGCAACAAGAGTAAAAGAAAGGAACACGCTGCGGTTGGTAGTTGGCAGGACTGGCCTTTTGTTGACCACGCATTCGAGGTCTTCATAAAACTCTCAAATATGAAAAGATTTACACCTCCGTCATGCTTTTTATCGCGGTTTTAACAATTGTTGAACAAAAGCATTTAGTTTCTCAGGAAGCTATGATGTATCACCTTAGAGCAGATAACCAAGGAGGCAATCTCGCTCTTCATTTACATGAATGGATATCTTAATTTTTTTAAATCTGTTTATGGAAATATCCCATCCCCCTTATCCTCTTGGTTCTTGGGTCAGTGCATTCTTGCATAAATCAAAATGGAAAATTTTGCGTTTGTCAATTTTACATATAATTTTACGCAGCAAAATGAAATATTTTAATTCCGTTTAAGATCGTTCCTTGAATCTCTGGAAATTATAACACTACTAGGTAAAGTTCGTGGTTCTAGTTTGATTGGTTTGGTCAGGATAACCTTGAAAAAATTTGCGTTGCATTGATACTTCTGAAGATACGTGGTTTTAGGATGGTGCTTGTGTATGGCAAGAAGGACACAATCACCCATACAAAAATTCTCATCCATATTCATCCTTCACTCTTTTCACACATCTTCTCACACACTTTCCAGACAAAATACGCCTGATACATTTTGTCATGTTTGAAATATGTTTTATTACATTAATTTCATATTTATTTATTCTTCCTAATTTTTGGAGAGAGAGGGGAGCGAATGAGGCAATGCGTGAAAGTGGATATGGGTTATTATCCCTCAAAAAAATATTATGCAATAGCAAATAACACTCCCTCCGACTGACTGGATCTGTTCCGTTGTTCTCTCATCTGAGGAGAGACACGAAGACCCGTTATGCAAATAAGATGAAATACTCTCCAATATTATGGAAAATAATACTGAAAACAGTGTGAACCATGCATAATTTTTTTTCTCGTGTTGGTCGGGAAAAAATGGAATTAGTTAGCACACAGGATGTGAATGAGAGGCAAGTGACGATGACGCAAAAAAGGAACACTTTTGATAGGAACCTCCTCGAAAAAAAAACACAGGATGGCAGGTGTGAATGACAGATTTTCGGCTCTCTCGAAAACTAATATTTTTTTATTTAATTCACACAATATGCATTTTCCTGTTAGCAACATATTTTTTCCCCAAAAAAGACTTGTATACATGCGAGTAGACAAATTTTTTGAAATGACAGGTTTTGTTTCCTCTTCACTTTCGCCTCCCTGCCAAATGGGTTTTTGGTAAGCCCAGCGGGAATTATTAAAATTATGTTCCATTTTATGTTAATTCCTGAGGAAATATACATTTTCCGAATTTGTGGAGGATATTTTTATTGAGTTGAAGCCACGACCTACAATTTTCTTGAAGCTTCACGGGGACTCCATTGAATAAACTTTTGAAACTAATCCTTGGTCCAAAAATACATTTAATATTTTAGGAGGAAGATGAATGACACTGGCAAGAATGATGATGATTGTGTGAAGAAAGCTGCAAAAGTTGCTCTCTTTTTTTTAAATTTTTATTTTGCTTCTCAAAAACCGGACTTGGCGCTGTACATTGTATAAGCATGTAAAATATATATGTATTTTGTAAAAA
>JAHZNF010001443.1:0-10000 GCA_027744215.1 Troglopedetes dispersus
TTATGTTTTAATCCTCTCGTTCTGCTGCAAATATTACACTTTCACCTGGTTAATATGAATTAAGCTTCAACTAGGTTTCAAATTTTCAAAGTTCAGTTGATGAAATGCTGAAGCACTGGAGAAGCATAAAAGACACATCATGGGAGCTTTTTAAACCAAGTTTGTAGCAACACGAGCTTGTCGTTTATGGCGTAAGCAAATAATATAAAAATGTAGCTACTAAACAGGAGTGAGCTAATTTGACACGGATAATCGCATTCTGTTGGATTCAACTGACAAGAAAAACGGTTGAAAATTGGTTGAAAATTTCTTCATTTACTGAAACGTGATTAATTAACTCGAGTTCAGATGATTGTCACTTGAATAAATGTGCAATCAATCATTGGTTGTCATTCATACACTGTCCTGTTCTAAACTTTTGTTTACCAACTCCACTTTTGTTTAATCTATACGTAAACTTTTCCATTGCAACCATTCTATAAAAGGTGACAGCAAGAAAAATTTAAGGTAATATTTCTTGATTGGAGATTCCCACAACCTAAATATCATTGTCATTGCAAGTAAATATGTACATGACATCATTACTGCGGACGTGTGCCCAAGTGCGTAATGTGTCATTGATTCTGTGTGATCTGTATTATGTACCACCCAAATATTCATGTACATGAGCATGCTGACTGCTTACTACTATAAAAAAGCAAGTTGAACTGTAGAACTGAGGGGAGTGCTAAATGAACAGAGGAGGATAGTGAAAGCTGTAACCGCAACGCATCACTATGATGATTTGGTGAAACAGTGTCTCTGAGACTGCTTATCATAATATGAACGGATTAAGAAATTCCCATGATATGTATGTGTCTATTCTGCCTCTCAAGTGCATTTGTGCGTGGTCTAACACTGGATTCTGAAACCTTGCTCAAGCTCGTTCATGTTAACCTGGTGAAGGTGCAATGTTTGCAACGGTTAGGAAAGGTTACGTGTTCATAATGTTAATGCTGCTGACATGTGCTTAATATGTGACCTATATGTCAAACATGTAATCTTGTAAGTGATGTTCATTACTTAAGCTCAACGATAGAAAACCAATATGCGGCTATATATGTATTTCCAGCCTAATAATCATGTACCTGAATTTGTTGTTTGCTTACTACAATCACAAGCAAGTTGAACGCTGTTGCTGACATATAATTTGCAAAGAAAAAATTTGAAAAGTGGGCGCAAGGCAGAATGATGATGATTTGGTGAAACATTGCCGCGGAGAGTGCTTGTCGACTGTAATATTATACATATATCGTCATACACACATGCAAACATGAATGTGACTGCGATGAGCGTGATTTAATATTTGTCAATTGCTCTGCTTGATCTGTATTTCTTTTACCCACAAACCGCACAAGTGAAGTTACTGAGTATAATTGCACACAAGTTGAGCGTCTTCTAAACAGAGAACTGAAAGGAATATGTGGAAGGCTACTCAAGGAGGTGTTACAACGCCATATGATAATGATTTCGTGAAGCACTTGAAGTACAATTGCATGTGCATTTTAAAAATCTAAAACTCACTCAAAACGAAGTCATGAGACTCAGAAATACCTATTACAGTGTTTTAGTGACCTATTATAGTGACTTTCAATTTTGAAATTGAACATCCATGACTCGGTGCCATTTTGTACCTCTGACAGCAGTTTTCAAACTGCTGTAACTCCAGTTTGCGCAGCTGATTTTACTTCATTCAAACGGCACCTCATAGTAATTGAGTTGGTTGTCCTTGCAGCATACATGACTAACAAAATCACGCGCGCACTTACGAGTTATAGAAAAGTTAAGATAAAAAACCATGATATTTTGTACCAATTTGCATATATTTTCGAAAGTACATGGAATTTTAAAATTTTACTTGCAGAATATGAACCGCCGTATCAACTTGCATCTGTGCATGTGAAAATTGAAAAACAAAAATGTTTGAAAATTTCACTACTGAAAAGTGTGAAAATAAGTACTTTCCGAGGGAAATCACGTATCCGACCTTCGGCCTGTGGGATTTATGTATGAATTTAATAAGCATTAGCGCGAGTGCTCCGAGTCTCCTTTGATGGCTATCAATGTTTTGAGGAAGCACAAGTATTTACCTCCACATTCCACACTTAAACTGGAGAGAGTATTTGGGTGATTGAGAAATGTGAAACTAAATTAGAACCATAATATTCTAAATGAATATTTTTGCCAATATACGACTTAATGCATGGAGTCGCCAATATAAGATGTTGTCTGACACAAAGCATAAAGTAAAATCTCGGATAAAACCGGTTATATACGAATTTATTGAGAGCGTGATTGACATAACCAATATTCAAGTCCAATCCGGTAAAAGCCTGGTCGCTGATGACATCAGACTAGACTTTTCGAAATAATATTTCATACGATTGTCAGCATTCATGTATTTTTTGTGTTTGTGCAATAATGATCTCAGCTCATTTTCATAGTGTTCCATAAATTCATCTTTTCATAAACATAAATTTCACAAATAAAATTGAAATAAATAAATATTTCATTTATTTCAATGCAGACATATTTCAAATGCCAAAATCAAATGTGATATTGTGGTAAAATTAAAAATGCTCATCATATTAACATGAATTTAGTAGCAATGCTGGCTAGACCTATTAGTCTTATCAAGAAATTATTCATATCGGCTATAAGTGCACACATTATATACTACAACGATACATAGAGAATATTCTTTAAAAATATGTTATCCGAAATTATCATTTAATAAAATAATTTTAAATAATTTTTTGTCACACTATTGGGGAGGACGAAAACAAATGTTTCCACATTGATACATTTATTTTCTTCTCTTCAATTCTTGTTAATATACCTACTACTAATCCTTAAAGATGATTTTTCAGTTCTAGAATATAAAATACGATAATACTTTTCAATAATTTTTCTAGTGTGTATTACCAATGTATTGTAGTTTGAAGTGGCAAAATTGGCAGAAGTTATGGAGTAGTAGGACGGGGTGAGGTAAGATTATCAATAGTTCACCATGTAACTTGAAAGATGACTCGTTGTTTTTAAGCTTTTGGCGATAACTATTCTTTCGTACTGTTATACGTTATTTGTGGATTTAATTTATCGTACTCCAAACGTTCGCCCGATGTTAATTTAGAAGTACCACAACGTATTAAATTGAAGAATGGGATATCTTTGTTTACACATATTCAACTAGTGTTTGATAAGCAGTTAGTTTGAAGTTTCAAGTACTTACCTAGTTGCAGCCAGTCTTCGTTTAGCAGTCTTCGTAGATCTCGAGATATCCCTTCCGCTTCGCTCACTTCAACAGCTGAATAAATAAGAAATTTGAATTCCATTAAAAATTTGAAAAATAAATCTGATTTGCACGCATAATTTTTTTATGGTTCTCGTAATCGGCACTACTCTATTCTTCGCTACATTGCATATAGAGACCAAGACAAAACTAACTCTTTAACAACAAATTTATATCTAATAAAAAAATTATTGTAATAATAATAATAATAATAGATTTTAACATAATCTCACATTTAATCCCCGACCTGTAGTAATCCAGCACAACCGAAATTCCTCTGCCACACGTGATTTTGCCAGTGGCACTCACAGCTTCGCACTGAAGAGAACTTTCGAACGGGAAAGAAATCAGATTTTTATATTTCTAAGTTGTAAAAAATACGAGTTTTTTGCAGTTACTAAATAATTAACTCATCCACACCTTTATTCGTACATTCTTTATACTGTTCCTTGTTGAAATGAACATGTTGTCGTTACATGTATGTTGGCTATACATAAACATATGCAGAAAAGTCAGTATATATAGCAATTATGTATCATTCTACTGAATACGTCTACATGATATGGACACTTTTCACAAGGGATTTGAAACATACACATGCATCGGAGAAGACTCATCCCTGGTAAGATGAAAGCACATGGTTGAGAGAAGTTAATCTCTTTTTCTACTTACTTGTGTAACGCAGTATTTATAAAGGAAAATGCCAAAGCGTTTCATTTTTTTCATTCACCTAAGCAGTGATTTTTGTCTTTGCATGCACGAGATGCATAGCAGATTATATTATCAGCTCTCCAGCTTTGTTCTTTGATTAACCAGAGAAGGATGCATAATTTATTATACAGTTTGGTTCAGCTCAGGAAAGGGATAATGTTCGTGTAGGGTGTTGTGCATTAGTGGTAATATTTTTTTCTATGTTTTTTTCTGGTGTAGTTACGACAAAAAGTTACAGTCATATCATGCCAAAATTTAGACTTGACACAACTGGTAATCTTTGTCAAACGTTTTTTATACCAAAGTTTCTTCACATTACATACACTGGATTGCGGACAACGCCCGAAAAATGCCACACAACATGTAAAGATCTAGCCTGCTATTCCTTACTGCAACTGGATATATTCGTATTATGTAGCATTTGTAGCTTCTTCTATGAAAACAAAGTCTCACCTTAGTTAGATTAGGAAAAATTAACTATTTGCCGGACGTCTTGGTACTTATTTATGACTATACTCAGGAAAGGGATAATGTTCGTGTAGGGTGTTGTGCATTAGTGGTAATATTTTTTTGTTTTTTTTCTGGTGCAGCTACGACAAAAAGTTAGTCATATCATGGCAAAATTTAGACTTGACACAACTGGCAATCTTTGTCACGGTTTTTATACCAAAGTTTCTTCACACTACATACATTGGATTGCGGACAACGCCCGAAAAATGCCACACTACATGTAAAGATCTAGCCTGCTATTCCTGACTGCAACTGGATATATTCGTATTATGTAGCATTTGTAGCTTCTTCTATGAAAACAAAGTCTCACCTTAGTTAGATGAGGAAAAATTAACTATTTGCCGGACGTCTTGGTACTTATTTATGACTATTGTGGTAGAAATATCGTATTCTTGTAATGATAAATAATGCTAGATCACAAAGCCTGGAAAAGCTTTTCATTGAACTTCGGCTTCGGCCAAGTTTCGTATAAAAATATGAATGTGTAGTTTTTGTGTCATCTTAATGCCCACAGTTGGTATTCAATCTTTAATTAATTAACCTCCAAATTTTGCCATTGTCAACTAATTTCTAAATAATCTCGTCATATCTTGAACACAGAAATATTTTTTATTGATTCACATTACATTTTGAATATTTGAAAGTGATAATATGATCCCTTCAATCATGCCATGCATTGAATACACAATAGTGTAAGACGCTCTCGCAATTGCCACACTGGATGCGATTCAGTATATACTGATGTTGCTTTAACTATGAGCATCGCAAGTGGATATCTCAAGACAGTTTTCAGTCAGTAATAATCTGGTAATAATCGGTCCAGTGTATTCCTTATTCTCAGATTAAATGGTAGTACGTTGAAAAATTATTACTTAATTAATCTGAATAAATATGGTTAAGATATACATGATTTTCTGGATAAAAGGGGAATAGTTTATTCAAAATTTCAATACGAGCTTTTGTCTTTTGCCAAATACATTATCGAGTGTTAAATACGGTTAAATTCAAGTTAGTGATCGATCAATTAGTTTCACATAAAAATTTAAAACTATTCAAACTGACAACGATGCCAACGTCAACCTTTCTGCAAAATAGCAAGTGGAAAAAATTGGAGGGGACTGATGGAAACGGTTCCAAAAACCCTTACCAATACTGCCAATTTTCTTGGTTGCATTTTACACGACATGTTGTAGGAAGAGCAAAATGTTAAGGTACGGACTACAGTTTCATTTTGCATGTTTCAAATCAGATCGATGGTATCAGATATTAGGTATCGTTAGGAGGAATCGAGTTTCCTTGTTGCCAGTTGAATAATTAAATGACAATATGTAACTATGTAAGTTTCAAGTAAATTAATGGAAGCTCTGTGGAGTTCTCATGTTCCTGACATTTTCATATATTGCATCGTAAAAAAGCTCTTTTGAATAAACTGCGCAATTAATCACTGCTTGTTGTCATTCATGCACAGATGTCATCCTAATTCTTTTGTTCCTGTATCGTACTAATCAAACTTTTTTTTCAATATATCGATAAGCTTTCTCCATTGCAAGAATTCTGCAGAAAGTGGCAGCAGGAAAACACATAATCGAATCTAATTTTAAGAAGGGATTTTTCCAACGCAAATACGCACATAATATAACAGGACATGCGCAGAGTATATGTAATTATGTCAAGGGTATGATCATGTAAACGAAGTTGCTTACCACAATAATAAGCAAGTCGAGTGATGGAGCTGAGAGGAATAAAAATATACATACAAGAAACATAATATTTGCCGTAATACCAAAGCTTGCAAATATTGCTTGCAAACAACAAGCAAGGAAAGCGTTTTCTTTTGCAGGGGTAAGGTTGAGAAAAAAGTCACTTTCCTTGTTGTATTATAACAACTCTGTATGTCAATTCCAGATCACCTCAATTGTATGTAATATAATGAAAAGGGATTTTTTTGTTTTACATACCTAGCTAATATTACGTGTGTCGCGGAGTGTGCAGAATTATATTCACCAGTTAACTTCTGCTTGCTAGCAGTGCATAGCTTCGCAAAAAAAACCTGAAAACTACGTTACAAAGACTGCATCGCCGTACTGAATGCACAGTTGCTCATATGTATATACACGAAAACTCTTATGCTCATGTTGCTCCTTCAGCTCACTAACCTATTGCCATACTTCCACATCTGGATGACCACGCATTTTTAGGAACTTGACCCACTTTTGGCACAATCTTGTCAATACTTCCCTACTATGCCGCTAAAAAACTCGACTAAATCTACCTTATTTTATTAAGGCTCGTTTTAGGGAAAACTGAAACAACAAAAAGTTGAAATTGGTTTGGTCTCTAAAATGTCCCATCATGTGATCATCTCCGCATAATGGAAAAGTAGAGCATGCTTATCACCGATGCGCGACAAGTCGGTGAGATCCCGACTTTGACAATAGATCATGTAATACACGAATAAATCTGGCAATGAGTACAAAAAATATTTATCATGTTTTGATCATTCCGTACAGTCGCAAATATTACACCTTAACATGATTAATACGAATAAGCTTCCACTGGATCTCAGAGTCCGCTTAAAACTACTTGCAAATGCTGAAGAACTTGAGAAGCAAAAAATCACATCATGGGAGCTATTTAAACCAATTTGGCAACACCAATCATGACTATTTACCCAGTTGATCTTGTTGTGAGAAAATACCAGAAAATGCAGCAACGCGAGCATATCATTTGTACTGTAAGTAATCATGACAAATGGACAAAAAACTGACTTGATACATATAATCGAGTTCATAGTTGAATGCGGTATTCTGCGACAAAAAAACGCCTAAAATTTGGTAAAAGTTTCCTTCTTGAACGGAACGGAATTAAATTACTCCTGTCCAGATGATTGTCACTTGCAATGAATCATTCGTTGTTGCCACTCATGCTCACATGCTCCATTCTAAACATTAGTTCCCTTTAATCTACCCGTAAGCTTCTCCCATTGCAGACAGTCGATAGAAGGTGACAGCCAGAAAAATTTAAGGTCATATTTATTGAATAGAAATTTTCAACACCAAAATATGATCATCACTTCATATACATAATATTTATCATTACTGCTGACATGTGCGTAATGAGTCAATGACTCAGCACAAGCCATACTTCCAAATGTAAACACGTAAAGTTGTTGATTGTTTGCTGCAATGCAATCATGTGCAAGTTGAACGCAAAACTGAGAGGAATCAAAATAGGCATTGAAGGATAGTGAAAATTGTAATCGCAAAGCAGCATGATGATCATTTGGTAAAACAGTGTCGCTGAGAGTGCTTATCATCCCCAAAAAGGCAGCGTTATACAAATATCATCATACACGCATGCAAGCATTATTCAAAGTGAATGAGATGAACGTGATTTAATATTTGTTGTTGGCTCTGCATGATCTCTATTTCGCCAGCCGACAAATCTCACAAGAAAAATTTACTGAGTATAATCAAATCACAAATAAGTTGAGCTGGGCAGAGAACTGAGAGAAATATTATGCAAAACATGAAAGTAGTTTGTGAAGCATTGGAAATACATATATTGCTTCTGTAATGTTCCGTACATCTCGCAACTCTGATGACGATGAAGAGAACACATAAAAGAGTTGTTTTTATGCACGCAAATTCAATTATGGTTCACTTCTAGTGTACTAACTCTCCAGGTATTGGTGACCATGCATTTTTTTTGGAGAAGTGGCCCACTTTCCTCAAATGATACCCTAATATTTTCATATTCCGTCGTGACGGAAGTTCGAGTGGTCTTGCAGATTACATGAAGCCTTTATATTTACGGGAACACACTCCAATCCTGATATTCACATGCATAGGTTGAGTCGAGGGGATATACAGCCATGCAGATATAATTTCATGAAAGATAATAAGATATATTGATATCTTGATCCCTTCAGTTGTCAACATTACATCTGATCAGTGTGAATTGGTAAACAACAAAAAAAGACTGATGATGGGAATTTTGTATGCCAATACTTTACATTAGTTATGATTACACACCTGACATCGCACAAAATTCAGCACTCCATTCGAGCATGAGTGCGCAATTCCCACGCAGGGTGCCGATGAGTCTATCTGAAATGGTCGTCCGGTGGACGTAATGCGTGCTGAGAAATAGGGACATAAATAACACATCCTTTACCTTCGGCCTGTGGGATTAAGTAACCACCAGCGTGCATGCTCTAAGTCTTCTTTGATGACCCACGATGTTTTGAAGAAAAACACACATCCTTACATTCCACCCTTAAACTGGACAATCTGTTCCTGTGTTTGGAGAAAGTGTGAAATTAAATTTCAACCATAATGCTATAACTGAATTGGCGCTCATTGCTGCAGTCATTTAATGCACATGATCGCCAATATAAAATATTCCTATACAAATCCTAAAATAAATCATGGAAAAACGCTCAACGATTATATGCAAATTTATTGAAGCATTTATCACGATATAATCCATATTCATGTACAATCCAAATAAAACACTCGTCTACCGGGTCGTTTTTAATCACATCTCATTCAACTTTAAAAATAATAATTCATACAACTGACTGCATACATGTATTTTTTCCGTGTTTATACAAAAACCGAGCGCATGTCAATCATAATGCGATTTCATTTTCATAAACTACGTTTCAAAATTTCACAACAAATGTCATGTTTTAGTAAAATTAAGAACCCTCATCATATTAGCAGGTATTTAGTTGCAATGTTTGCTCGATCAAATCCTAATACTATCGAACATAATTGGATAGGAGACATCTCCCAAAAACACTTTGCAAGAATGTATCAAGATGTAGAGCACTGTTCATGGGTGATAGTAGCTTCCCCTTTGAAGACAAAGTCGCTTTATTTGAGCTGCGGAAATAATGAACTTTGAACGTCTTGTAAGTTTTCATGGTTTTTATATGGTAGAGGTATTTTTATGGTAAGTCCAGCTTAACATCTGCAATACACCGAGTGGACATTGAACTACTGGATGTAGGCAGGACCAAGTGATCACCAAAGTCCAAGCGAATTCTCCTTTGCATTTCGCATGAAGTATTGAAAGACTTGGCAAATTTGCAAAATTGCCAACATTTCATTATAAGTGCGTGCAAGACAAATCAGTTATAAATTAATATTAAAGCAAAAATATTATTTTCAGCTTAAAAGGCAAAAAATTATTATTAAAGAATTTATTTCAACTGGTAGCTACCGTAAGAAGCTTAACACATTTCTCAGGGCATTTTCCAAATTTTTTACCTCCTTCTGCAAATTTCTCAACTTTGAAATTTATTGAGAAAGAGCCAATAAATTACTTTGCACAGGCGCCTAAAGGGGAAATATTTAAAACCATTCCATTCCAAACTATTCCTTTTGCTGCACTACCTTACTTCATTGCACACAGTTCGTATTTTTAGTAAATGCTTTTGAT
>JAHZNF010001444.1:0-12417 GCA_027744215.1 Troglopedetes dispersus
AGTGGGGGAAAATGAGGAGGTGAACTTTATTGCATCACGAGTCTTGAGAGAGCTGTGAAATGAAAGGAAGCGATAAATGGATTTCTTCTGTTACATTCGGTGCACCCATATACGAACCATTTCTTTTTTTCAATCGAGAGCTCTTTCATGGTCTTCTAATGAGGATGGTAGATAATTTGGTAACAGCTTATCGCCTTCACTCATCTCGTTAGATGAAAAAGAGAGAGAGAGAAGAAAACAGCATGAAATTATACAATGCCGCGTGCATCTAGTTAGATTTCACAATACGAGGATGAGGGTATAATGTCATTAAGGAATTGGTAATTGTTAATTGTTTTCGTGTTTATGTTTACTGCAAAATGATACTGTTATGTCTAGACAATAAGATAATTAGCGAACAAGGTAACGCAAACAAAGACGACTGGGGTAGCATTGAAGCTAAGGCGTTCATATATGTACAATTCCATTTAGCAGTAAAAAACAGCATTTTTGGAGACTCTGTTGTTTGTTAGAAACCGGCTGGTATCATAACAATTGCGCGCGTCCCTTAACTTTATTAGGAAAAAATGTTACCACAGCATCCGAAAAGTAACTATAAGACACACGAATAAAATATGTTGATATTGCTTTAAGACATTCAGACATCGCCTACTTCAAACTACAAAATGATTTAACAGTTATTTTGCAAGTAACTGGGCAAATAAATTGTGGGTGGTATTTTCGAGTGTTTGTTGAGTTTTGTGTGATGCAATGTGCAAAAAAAAAACAATTCCAGAAGTTGGAATTTCCCACGCCAACTTAATTTTTTCTACAATTTCTTCAGCAATCCAACATTCAAGTTATAACAAAGCACGTGGAATACTTATACGCACAACTAATCTCCCATGAATTGGCGTGGGAGGTTACCAAAACTTGAGCATGTTCTTACTGAAAACAGTATTACGCACCTGCTGCTAATTTTTCAGAAAAAAAATTCCTACACGCGAAACTTGAAATGAGATATGCAATGAGCCTTGAATATCATGCTATGATAAATCTTGCACAGCAACCTATATATGTACAACATTGATAAGTTCTTTCTGGTTTTCCCCTGAGTGAACCCGTTAAAATGACAAAGCCACACTTCCCCCGCTCCGTGATTGTTTACATTATCCATGAATCGAGAAAAAATTTACACATGTCAGAGCTTGTCCTCGCTTCACAGGAATTTTCCTGGGGACAGTGTCATTCCATCATCCGGAAAAATCTGGGGAAAGGGAGAGAAAGTCATGTACAAATGTCGACATTGCTCCCCCATCATTGCGTCCTTCTTTCTTTATAAACTGTCTAACCTCTTTTTGTTCGTTGAACTACAAATTCCTAAATAGACTTTTGAACAGTTTCGCCAACGCATGTTTGTAAAAAATGTTGTCAGTTAAAAAAACAGCACTACCCACTTTAAGCTATGCAAGATTCAATTAAACGCATTAAATTATCCCATTTGTCCACGTAATGTTTTTTTTTCTGGAAAATAATGTCAACGTTTTGACACGTGATGGACATTTCGAAAAGTACTTTGAATATATATGGAGCTTTGGATTTGGGAGCGGTTTTGCAACATGGAAACAAACATGGAAACTAAGTGGGTGCTAAGTGCACTCTTGCAGTTCTCCACACACTCCCACACACAGGGACCTGGGTTCAGTGTAAAACCTTTCAATGATTAAATTGAGCTGAAGGATCGAAAATTTAAAGAAAACACCACGACACGCCACTCACCCGGTTGACAGAGAACAACATGCTCTTTTGTACACAAGTGTTCGTAATATGCTTCCGTATGTATCCATGCATCCATCCTGATACAAAAAATGTGTCTGCAGTCAGTCATGCTTCCACTCTACTTGATTCGCTAAAACCTCATGGGAGGACACACAACGGAGACAGGAGAAAGTGAGATAAGACACCTTGTTCAAATAAAATGTCTCCCTTTCACGTACCAAATCCCAGGAATACTTGAGCTCGTTGAGCAGAAGAGAAAGCGACTGTCGAAGAAAATAGGAAAATATTGACGTAAGTCGACAAAACAGCACAGTGTGCACGTCTCATTTATGTAGATACCAACAGACACACACAGAGGAATACACGAATTTATTCTAGTTATTTGCACAGATGCTCTTCGTCCTTTTTTTTGAAAGGGTAGCCAATAACCACACACTTTTATGCACACTCCAAATGCACCGTCACATACATAAAAACCTCCTCAAGGGCTTTGCCAACCTTTAAAAATAACTCGATACACACAAGATACCAGAATCTTTGGCTAACGACAGATCTTTTATTCTCATCATCGTAAACTATCTCCTTCCGTGGAGGTGAAAAAAAAAACAAGTAAATGCACAAGCGGCCCTATCAACTTCACTTTTACTACATACATTGTAAACAGCCTCACATTTTTCTTTCTCTCTCTCGATACGTCTGTCTTGCTCCCTCTCATTCATGCTTTTTGGTTGGGATGGATGAACCCCGGAACCCGAGAGAAACAGAAGAAGGATTAGGTGTTGTCTGTCAGAAACAGACTCTGCACAACTCCCGTCTTTAAAATAACTTTTTTTTCTTCTTTTCCCTCGCAGCACATTTAAGAAAAGTGGGGAGCACGTCCCATTCCCACGTCATTCACATTCTTTGCCCTACCTGCTCCTCTTTCTCTTTTGTGACAGGATGACGATACTAACCTATTATTACTTCCCCTTTTTATGTAGTCGCCTGTCTCCATAATGGTGAAAGAGGCGCAAACTAATAATCTCCCTTGTTGCTACTCATCTGCTGATACCATATTTTTTTCGTGCTCGGGAACCATCGAATTTTAGACTTGTTGTGACCTGGTGAACCAGACACGTCCTTTGTCCCCTCTGCCCAGTGCTTAGTTTCCCTTCCTTTTGAATAATATGCTAATTGTTCCCGCCAACGGACTATTAAAGACAAAAGCAGGAGAGTAAATGGCACCAGTCGCTCTTTCTTCCTTTGTTCTCGTAAAGTCTCTTAATGATACGTGCCCTGAGCACAGACACACACGCATATGGATGTTTGTGTAGGTGTGTGTAAATACGTGCGTGTCATGAAACTGGTGAAAACTGCGCTAGCGAAATGAAATCCTTTACATGGTTGTCCTTCCGGAGAGCGTTTGTGCAAACAATATGCATACAAATACACATGTGTATGTGCACACACACAACAGACAAACAAAGTTGGGAAATGTTCGTAAACAAAGGTTGAGGATCATACCATGTGTTCCCAAGTATTCATTGAAGACAAGTGGCATCATCTAAAATAACGGCTCGGTGTTTATACACAATTGTGAATAGGTTAAGCTTTGTCAAGTGTTCTCTCTCAATTCAAAAGGGATCTCTTCTTCCATTGTTTTTTCTCTTGTTCTTGGGAAAGTAGAAAAAAAAAGAGTCTTGTTGTAGGGAAACCACGGTGGTGTTGAGTACACAGGAAAGGCTTTACTTCTTCAACGACTGCATTTATGTGTGCTCTGCAGTTTTGTAAATATTTCTCCTTCAAATGTGTGCACTCCGTATTATGAAGGTAATAACAAGTAAATCTTTTTTTTCTCAGTTTCCTGTTACGTTGGAAGCTGAGGGAAAGCGCCATTGGACGAGAAGTGGTTAAGACTCTTTTGGTAGTGTTAAGCATATCACGAGACAGTTCACTATACGGTTGGCTGGCAAAACTGGGAAAATGTACAATTGAGCCGTAATTCCAGGCACAAGTGCATACGGCATGAAAGGAGAAAAGTTATTCTCGAGGAATTGGAGAGAAGGAAGCTTCTTCTGTGAGTTCATTAATACTCTTGTCTTTCTCGTCTCCCTTCTTTTCTTCTTTTCACTTACTTACTTTACTTATTATTTTCTCCTACTTTTCCTCCCACCTGAGTACAGAGAGAGAGAGAAAAAAAAGCGTCTTCTTTGTCACGGACGCACTGGGAAGGTGGGGCTGAGCAAGCAAGAAAGTTACAAAAGGCGAGGGAGCGCTGCACACGGCAACAACGGGAATTTTTTATGTTGGAGAAAAAATGTAAGAGAAGAAGACTCAGCAGAGATGGTACCCGGAGAAACGGTTCATACTCCAAACGTTTATATTATATTATGACGAGGTAAATACATCAACAAAAAAAGTATGCGAGAGCGAACTAAAACGGAAGATGGGGAAAATAATAGGAATGGAGAAAAGTTTTGTTTTTGCTAGTTGCAGGTTACTTAAGGCCAGGCAGAAAAAAAAACCTACGTTTTTGCAGGAAGCGATTACCTGCCGATTCCTACACGTGTCCAGACACAAAACGCATTATTGCGTGCTCAACAGGCAAATGGCTACCCGATCATGCAGATTTCACAAAATATTTAATCAACTTTTTAATTTGAGAGAAAACGTCGTATTTCATACATGCTGGGGAAAAAATATTATTATCACAGCGGTACAGATCCAATGGAGATGAAATTTTGTAGTTTTAGCTATATACTAAGAATGCGCGTAGGAAATATATAGTCTTGCTTGTATGTTATTTATAATTGGATTTCACGACCTTGACCTTTCTCCCTTACTTACGTAATACGACCAACCGCTGAACTCTAATTAATTGATTTAAATCGACGTCAATTACTTGCCCATATCGGGAGCAAATATCAGCAACAAATTAGCCCAAAATAGCCATTTTACGTCAGAAACCTTTTAAACTATTTTTTGTCTGCAACAGTCAATTTAAATGGAAAATGAAACTGGCATTTGTCAGTGTTTAATTAAATACCGCAATTACGCATAACAAAAGGAAGAACCACAAACGTTAAAAATAGAGGATTATTTATAAACATGAAAATTATATTAATGGAGAAACACCGCAGTTTAGGACTTGACAAGCATCCATTGAAATTTCACTTTTTATAGGAAGCAATTGTGCAATACTGTTACATTTTGCTTGAATAACTTCACTCACCCGCTTGTTTCACTGGTCTCAGTTGGAATTGGGAATGTTCTCTGTGAAAACATGTGTGAGCACATTTCACTTGAGTTACCTCCAATAAAACATTTTGGCTGTGAAGCCAAAAACAATAATAATATACCGTCAACCTGGGGTAAACAATAAAACACAAAACACTCCTCGTTTTCATACTATATTGTACATTCTACTGAATCCTTGTCCACATTTTTTTTAAAGGTCGTCACAAATTTAAAAACCTTACAACGTCCACTTCACTTTCAAGATTACAAATAATTAAATTAATCTAATTGTTGTACTTAAATACACTCGAAAAGCTAACTGCAGTTAACTAAATTAAAATTTGTATTTCTTAAAAGTAGTTAATCTCATAGAGCCTGGTCAGCGGAGCATTTCCTCATCTCAATTTACATGTTTAGCAATTCCAAGAAATCCACAATTAAATAAAGTGAATAGAATAGCTTAAATTATTTAAAAAGTAACATCATGGGTAAGCCAGTGAATGGAGTGAGCGCAATCAGGAAGGTAATTTGAGATAAAAAGGCATTCTCAAAGACAAGCTCGCGCATATTCGTTTTAAAACTTCATTCTTAGGGGAAGTGTGTGAATAGTAATATTTTGAAAATATGCAAGCAAAAATGCAACTCTACAAACCGTGAGCTTCTGCACTGGCACAAGTTTTTTGCATTGAAAAGAGAAACATTATTTTGACACTGTAGTAAGCCCCATTTCCCTCTTTCATATTTATATATCACGTCATACCATTCCCATTCATACGCTGTTAAAAACTACGAGTGTTTACAGTTTTATACCATCAAATATATTTTTATCATTATCCAAACTGGCTTCTAGCACCTCTTTCTCTCTCTTCTCTCTCCTTCTCTCTCTATGAGCTCAATTCAAGAGCAAACATATTCCCTTTCTCAAAAGACACTGGAAGAAAGACGAAGCACACAAAGGAGAAGGATGAGCGATGAATATTTTCATGCTTTTGTATGAAAAATAGGATTATTGCTTGTGTCATGACAGTTGTGCTTCCCACGTTTCCTTCCAGTCATAGTGGAAGCCTATTACGCTGTATGTGTGCATGCATTTATAATGTACTTTTGGGTGACTAGCAAAACACTGGAAACTCAAATCGTTACGCCAGTATTTTCATATTCTCTTTTCTTCTCTGCGTCTTCTCCTCTTTTATGGTCGTCAAAATATTGTATCTAAGCTTCTTGAGAACCTCGGTGTGTAAAAAATGCATGTGAGACAGTGACATAATACGGTGTTCTCTTCATGCTCCTTCAAATTCACTTCTCACGGCGATGTCAACGATGACGACAACCAAGAAAGCCTTGTGTGCAAAAAATAAAACTCGAAGGAACTGTGCTGCAGAGAAGTTGCAAAAAATAACTGTCCACACTAGATGCATCATAGTATTATGTTTATTGCCCCGAATCACATCTTTCACGGGTAATACAAAAGGCAATGACTCAAAAGACTCTGTTTGAGGCAATCCTCTCAAATTTCATATGAATACATATCAATAAAATGTAATAATTTATATAAGTTTTGTTTTTTGGCAGTTTTCCCTTGTCCCTCTAAATTTGTTACACTTTCTTTCCTTTTTATTAGACGTGACGGGAGAAACTAGGTTGGATGCTAGTTTTCAGCTGAGTTTTAAATACACCGACGGTCGGTACCCTCAAACCAAGGCTGCAAAGGTACTCTTTTAGTGGGTCCGTCGATAGATAAACCTAACCCAAATGCTAAAGGTATTAACCAACCAAATAAATAAAATGATGACACTGCATCATTACAAGTATTTGTAACCAATAAAATACATAGTCGTAGACTTCCAGGTATTTAGCTAAATGGCACTATCATATTTAGTTAAACCATCACTGAATTTTCCCGCCTTATTTTTTACATTTCATCCATGCATGGTGCGAGAAACACTGATGAAGCCTTAAAAATTGGCCATTTTTATTGTATGCATACGGGTGGATATGCAGAATCGAGCTTTTATGGGAATCTTAAGTCCTGCATGGAGACATTGCAACTCCTTTTCCTGCAGATGAACAATGAAAATCAGGAGAAACAGGTTCACTTCTTCATGTGCACATTGGTAGACTTTCCAAATGCACTCCCCACTTGGAACATTTTCAACGTACTTTTCTTAGCATGACAACTTTCCCCATTTTTTTCAATTTCCCCGATTTTCGAACCATGGAAAAGGACACTTTTCATTTTGAAGCAGAAGTGCCTTTCTTTGTGATGGACCATGGTATTTGACTCTCTTCAAAATAATGTGTAATTCTCGTACGCTTCACTTGCTTCCCACAAAAGATTATATTTACTCATTATAAAAGACATTTTTATTATGTCCCTTTTCTTTGCACCTTTTTAAGTAGATCCTCAGAAAAATCGACTTCTGACACTTTTGTGGAGAATGAAAAGTCTTTATTAAATGACACGGATTTCATAAAGTACGTCTCATGAAGGAGTGCATAAGGCCCGAAAGCGTACTTGGGAATATCTTGTGTGGATCCTTGTCCCCAGATACGCAGGATTAGAAGCAATTAAATTGAATTAAGGTTTTCCATTCAGAACAACTTCTTAATTGGACCTTACAATTCTGGGAATCTGGGTTGAGTCATCTCAAGAGTTTTTTCTCTCTTTCTTGTCCTACCCTTCCTTATAGTACTTATTTGCTTGATTAAGAATTTTCTCTCTATTTATGTATCTACCTTATGTCGGTCACGAGTATGTTCCTGAGAGTAAGGCTCAGCCTTGCCCTGAAAACTTCCAAGCCAAGCGCTCTTTTCAAGTGTACAGAATCCCACACACGGAGTAAATCTAGACCCTAGACTTCACTACAAGACAAAATTATTTTTTCCCCTTTTGTAACTAAAGTTTGACTTCCTGACCTGTGGAAATTGGACCGTGCTATTTCCAACATTAGAAAGTTACGTGGAAGATTAAAACGTTGGGAGACATTGGATGTGTGAGCGAAAGTAAGTAGCAGGCTCGGAGCTTTCCTCCCATCACATATTCCTTCATCCCCTTCAAATAATGAAACCACGAAATCACTCTTCATTCAATATTGACACAGTTCTGCCATAAAATTTATTAAATTCTTGACACAAATTTAATCAATTTTGAGAACAGCACGAAAAAGGTATCTTGCTCGGTTTACTCTCCCAACCCAGACGCTATAGGAAACGTTTTTGCTTGGGGCAATCCAATTTCCATTTGGTTAAGTAGTCCCATCCTTCTCCCGTCATTTAAAATACATTAGCCAATCATGCTTGGCCATTTTAGCGGGATTTGGTGTTTACTTTTGATTTCGAAAACTTTCCAACGAGCCATGTCCTGTTTTGTGTTTTACCATTTATTGATTTAGCATGGCGCAACTTCACGTATGATTTAAACATTGCTTCAGTGAAGTCTTGAAGGTTGTCGAAAGATGTGTTTTATATTCTGGGGCTGTCATGTGGAAAAACATGATTCAGTTTAGGATGTCTGATATAAATATGAAAGGTTTATAAATAAGTTTTCCTTGATTTCCCCTTTCTTCAGAGAACTCAAAATACGGTCTAGTTGTTGTGAACACAGTGGTGGAGGCACTATCGCGCACTTTCAAAAAAGGAAACAGGAATTTCCACTTGAATTCACTGTATATGTTTAGCACAATGCGGAGAATAAGGAAACCATAATATGAACAATGGTTAGTGCACATGTTTGACGTTGCATTGTAGACTTGTATCGACCAGATATGAAATCTATTAATACGAGAGAGGGAAAATGTTCATATTTATGTAAATCCTTCAGCAGCGGAAAGTTTACCCAGGAAAACTTTTTTCCCTTTCAATAATAGCATGCATGTTATAAAAGTTGAATTACTAAAATACATATTATTATGTGTGTCTAAATACAAAATACAGTTCTGGGAAATTTTTATGATTGCTTTTTACTTCCCCTCTGCAGCACACTCTCCTTTTATCGTCTTTGTAGAATTTTATTTAAAACATTTTTGAAGACTCTCGTTGCAATCTTGCCAAAAAAAAAGGAAAACTGATGCTTGGGCAGGATTTGTGTATCATTGTTCCCATTCACGTTAATTCCCAATGAAAAGTCAAAGGTGAAAGTAAATTGTATAGTGATTCCAACAAAATTGCTCAACTTTAAAGCAAAATTAACGTTCATGCCGACATCTCAGGAGCGCACATGGGTTGCATGCATGCCTGCACAGTTGCGGGCACGGGAGCACGTACATACGTCCCTACAATTTACGCCTTAAGGTCATTTGTTTTCACCAAATTCATCACGTTTTGTGCACCCACGGTTCTCCCTCCACTACTCCCTCCACTACTGCCCCACACTAAATTCTTTCGGGTCATATCAATTTTACTATTATTTCCATGTTAAGATAGGGACCTTACTTGTCTATCTGGAAATGGGAGCGATTGGCTACCAATTTTCTACAAGAAATTCCGTGCTTGCTAACGCAACACATTTTTTAAAAATATCCATCAGTTGTATAATTTTTTAAAAGTTAGATACGTGTGCACCCTGCGATTACGTCATAAAAACCTGCTCACAGCGTGGAACGTCAGGTAACAAAAAATAATCTCTCTCTTCTCAAGGTGAACCAGAACAGTAATTACTTTAATCAAAGTAGTATAGACATAGACACAAAAAAGGATAAAATAAAATATCCTGATAAAATTAACAATGAAACCCTTCAGCCATATTTTTTGGTTCAAGTACTTCCTTTCACTTCACAAAAGCTCCAACCAACTGACTTAATAAAAGTGTAAGAGAACGTGTGTGAAAGGATTTTTACAAACATGTGTGCCACTTGTCATTCTTTCTTCAAGTGCTCAATTAATTAAGTACAATTTACACCCGATGTGACGCAAACTTGTTTGTGTTACCAAACTTTTTCCCCTTCAGTTTGTTACCAAAATTGAGGTTGATTCTCGTGACGTCTGTCTTTGGAATGAAAACGTTCCGCTCACATTCCTGTACATAAGTTGGGGATTGGTGGGAGGCCTTGTGCGTGTGTGCGTTACTTAACAGAGCGAGTGAGCAGCTAAAGAAGTTACAAGAATAAATAGAAGGCCAAAGTTGCAAAGTTAAATAGAGAGACAGTCAATCTATTCATGCGGTGATCATTGGATTTCCTAACTTTTAATAGTTTAATTAAACATGTTATACCACATATTACATTATATGACAGCTACCTTTCCCGTTCGGGCATAAACGACCGACCCAGCAGTGTCACAAATAGTATAAAAGGAAACATGGAAACAATAATATGATACCGCACACATGGAACCAAGTCAAAACAACTTCCGAAATAAGTTAAACATTTTTGAACTAGTGGAACTCCAATGCATGTGGTACCCTGCACCTTGGAAATTGCAAGGTGCATTAAAACACGTACTTGCTAAATTGTAGTGCATTTTAAAGGATAAAAGTAAAAAAAAATCATTCCACGATCTAATGTGTGTGCTTATCATGTGCAGAACAATATTGGATTTATACAGTGTATAAAATAGGTTTCATCAAACTCCAGAAAGTTGTTTCTCGTTCCTACTTTCTCTCTGTGTGATTTATTTGACTTGTAGCGTCGCATCTGAGATATTACTCACATGTATGACGTACACAAAATACTCTGCATAATACTCACTAAATACTGAAATTTTCACTTTTGAAATATACTGCAAATATTGTCACCATGACAAGGCAAAAAATAAGCTTACTCACACTGCTCAATACACACAAGTTTCATAAAACATTTTGTGACATGCATCACCCCATTCTCCCTTTCGTCGATGTATCGTTGTGTTAACTTTTTACTAGATTGTGGAGTATAATATGGCGAACAATAACTCGTAATAGACTCTCTCGAGCACAAACAAGTATTACGAAAAAAATGCACAATTTATACTTGATACCTGTTTAAAAATTCATTATTACATTCAGCTTGTTGGGAGTGCAATTATCCTCCAAAATAATCAACGGCGAGACATGGTTTGCACATTTTTATTTGTGACTCATTCTATTGCATTTGATTTATTCATAATTTGGAACAAATTTCTGGTGTTACAATTAGTCGTGAAAAAGAAAATTCCCAAAGTTTTAAAAAGATTCTTAATTTTTTTACTCGTTCAGAATTTTTCATGTCCGTCCGTACACGAACGGAGAGGGAAGCATACACCCTATGATAAGCACTTGCGGCACTATAGCCTCTACCACCTGCTTCCTCTATAGCTGTACTCACCTTGCTTGCACTCCTAATATTACGTGGCACTCGCAGAAGTGGTTGTGTGCCGTAGTATTTTTCTGTCGATTGCCTCTTTTGATCTTGATTAAGCATCAAGTCACTTTTTTTTCTCCTGAGCGGGGAAACAGGCAGTGTATAAGTACCATGATAGAACGTAACTGATGGCTGATTTACCTTTCAAATAATTTTGCACGCAAAAAAACCCTTAGAAAATTGGAGAGAGAAATCGAGGGAGAGAAAAAAGGCAGAGTACGTGTTGGTGAAAGAGAGCACCAAGGGAAATGGATACATACTCTGTTACATGGTGGCATTCGCCTATGAATTGGAGCTATTACAGGGACATACTTTGTAATATATTTTTCTCTCCTGTATAAAAAAGAGAAGAGGGGTTTTTCCTGATGTGCTGCTTCTCTCCCAAGTTGTAGCACGAGAACGGGAGCAATGACTAAAGTAAAACATGAATTAAGGGCCATTATGTGTTCTGTCATATTGTTCAACCTTTTTATATGAGAGCCATGAAGGTGAATACTTGATGAATGAGACGAGGAAAGCACACTATCATGCCTAAGTTGATCCCAAATATTGCATGCGTTTCAGAACCCAACCATCACTTAAACAGGAATTGATGAACTGTGCTTTTTTAAGCACGGCAAAAGGGAATCGCTAAAATTGCTGCTATTGAATAGTGCAAACTTCTCATCGTCACTCGGAAAGAGAATTTTATGGTGGTAACATGTCTGCAAAGAAATAGCACTTGTATAATTACCTTCTAATTCTTGCTCCCGATAATAAAAATTTTATAAAACGATTTAGTTCTCTTCAAAAGCTTTGAATTTAATAAATTCTAATTAGAAAATAAGTCTAGAATAACAAATAATTCTGGGATAAATTTCATTAACAATCAATTAAAAATTAAGATGCACCGTGAAAAACTATAAAAAGTACCATTCTCAATTATTAGTGTCTGCAACAGTAGGTGACATTATTTTGCTAAACTAATTGCACGATATTGCAGATAAAGACTTCGCCCATTATTGCACATATCTGTGCTATAAGCGGGCATATATGAAACCCAATAGTAATCCATGTACATACATAACATCGGAATTCTTTTCTGAAATGCAAATACAGACACTCTACCATATATCCTTTTTTTAGCAGG
>JAHZNF010001445.1:0-12099 GCA_027744215.1 Troglopedetes dispersus
GTGCTTCATCAGTAAATAGTTAAAGTCTTATCAGATTCGCGTATCCGTAACCCAACAGGCCCTCCCCTTGTCGTTGTAGTAAATATGTCATTGCTTTTTTATTTGAAGCCAAATATGTTTCACAAGAGCTGCCTTTCGGGTTTTGTATTTATTTATCTGCTTCAGAATGCGAGTCTTGTTCTCGTTGAAGAATAAAAACAAAAGCACTTTGCGAATAGTCTTCAGTTAGAGCACGTAACAGAACATAAAATTACGAATACATGACTGAAGATGTATGCAATTTATGACCAAAGGTTCAAGTCAGCATCTATGAAGTGAAAATAAGGTTTATTTCTGAGAGTCTTTCTTTTTTCCAATTACCAACTCAAAGTCTTGTTTTACTTTCATCATAGAGCACGGGATGCCGAGTAGATGTTATTTCGGGAAGTAGCAATGTTATTATTTCTTATCTGCAGGAAAGCAGTGCGTGCAGCAATTGTTCTGCTGCCCTTGTTGGGTATCACGAACTCTTTCGGTATGATCCACTCGCCAATTGAAAAATCGCCCTTGCAATTTGCGATTTGGTCATATGGAACATCTTTCCTGTCAACCTTCCAAGGATTCTTTTGCTCCCTCATATATTGCTTTCTGAATGGCGAGGTAATTTGCTTTCCTTCAAATTGTATTACCAATCTTCAAGAGAACAGCATACATACTATTACAAATATTCTTGTGACCAAAATACAGTACAACCTGGAAAATTCACATGGGTGAAATATGTTGACATAAAATAATAATGGGGATCCAATATTCAGTTTGTTTTGCAATGAATTTTTTCTAGGTTCAGATCCAAGTGCAACGATATTTTAAAGCTAAGCGCAATAGGAAAGTTGCGGGTCCGAGGCGAAAAAGTGCTGCACCAGGAGCAAGTACAAGTCTTCAAGAAGAGAAATATGTTATCGATAATGGGCAAGATTCGAAACTGAAATTGGAAAAGGAGCCGCGGGAGAGAGTAAATCAAACGGAAGCCATTGGTGGTGGCTACCGTCCAGCTGCACATTTTACCACAGTTAGTGGAGGTGACGACAAAGGAAATGTTGACCCATTCTTTGAGCAGTGGGATGAGGCAGAGCTTTCCTCTCACAATAATGTTATTATTGAGCTGGTGGAAATTCCACACAGTGTAAGTGCACAAGAGAAAGAGAAATATTTTCCCGACAAGAATAACAGTAGTAGTGGAACGAATAATTATTATGTTGACGAGATTTCCAAGGATGCAAGAAACAAATTCGGGATGGATTGCGATAACCAGCATTCTGGATGACAGTTGGATTTACTTAGTGGTAAAAAGAAGAGTGCTGTCCAGAAGCTAGAAGAACGTCTACATGCAAGTGAGGACGCTTCCGAGAAGATATTTCGGCTGGATGACGAGACCGAAGCTGAGTCCGACTTTGAGTGATGTGTAGAAAGTTGCAAATTGCAAACCTCTTGTATGTAATTTGAAAGTAACCGCCAGCGCGGTTAATTTTAAAAGGTTAATGTTTCAAGCATTTTTCTGTAAATGCCAGTGTTAACATGCATACTTTCATTAGCATGCACTTCATGAGTGAAAATGAATCTGAAGCTTTATTGGCGGAAAGGTATTCTAAATCGACTACATATACTTAGGTAATATAATAGTATGTATTGATGGATATTATAGAATAAACTAAAAATGTGCAGCATAGCCTCAAAATTAGCGCCTCCGTGTATTTGAAATTAGTGGTATACATTTACATAAAGTACACATTCGCATGAGTATAGCAGTGACAACATGCACTGAAAAGTATTAACAAAAAATATTAATGTCAGAGCCTATTATTTATATATGATGACAAAATAAAAATAATTGATACTATATTGTTAGAATAAAGGTTCACTCTACTAAAAGTATTGGTTTACTGGATTCAGCAATACAAATTTTGAGTAGAATATTATGACGATATTGCGCTTTCGGTGCTAAATGGGAAGTAGGTAAGTGTGATTGTGATGGCTGGTATCACTCGCTAATTTTGAGCACTCGATTTCTTCATAAGCTTTTCTCAGCTTCTCACAAGTTCAGCATTCCCAATCCGTTCCCGCATTCTCCATTTTGTCGCATTTTGTCAAATAAGTTCCAGAAAACTCGGAATGCCTAATGCCTAAACTAAATGCTGGAGGCTGACGATGCACTTTCCTCGCCGATTCATCAACATTGTAAGTGGCTGGACACACGTCGTAGCTTTGTCCTTTAAGTACTTTCCACCTTCCCTTGATGCTAACATATCCAGTTGTATTCTTAATGGTATTGGGACTTCCGATATCATAAATAGGACCTGGTGAGTGACTGAATCTGTTTATTCCTACCGTACGACCTTTTCTGATTAAATCAAGAAAGGAAAGTTAAGGAAATTAAAATTATTTTTTCAAAATGTAAAAGTTTATGATAATTACATAACTTAAAAAAGGAAAGGTACTGGATTACGTTTTTACATTGAAACTGCAGTCGCTGCCGGTCTGTCGGGAATTCTGTCTCCAAGTGTTGACGGTAATAAGTAAACTGGTCCAGGACTTTGCTTTCCTGAGTCGAAAAGTTTGGGCCGAAAGGAAAGTGGGAACGCGGGTGCTTTTCGTCTATTCACGTTGAGATCAGCAGGATAGTATGCAGCAGGACCAGGTGTTTTAGTTAAGAATTCTAAAAATGAAGTTCATATGATTGAGTCAACCAAAGGCTACGAGCAAATCAGTGTTACGTCAACACCCAATTTTTAAATCGTTCTTCTGAAAATCACCTATAGCTTGAGTTCTAGATGAGAGCGAGTATGATGGCCCTCCGTCTGGACCTTTTTCCGTCAAACCATCTGGAATTAAATAGATTGGACCTGGGCTTCGTGGGTTAGCTAAAAGAGAAGATTTAAGCTTCAAGCCCAAACTGTATGCGGGATTTCTTCTCCTTGTTTCGTCATGCCCAATAAAACCAACAAGTGGAGGTAAAACATATGCCGGGCCAGGCCCTTTCATTTGGATAAACGCAGCTCGTTTTTCCGCGTCCATCTTAAGGATTTCCGAGAGGGAGTGAAGCTTGCTAAATTGAAGGAAAGCGAATAAAAACTCAAGTGATGAGGAAGTATTCAATACTGGAGTTCGGTGTTGCTTTCAGGAAAAAGTTGGGAAAGATTATGGCTCTTAAGTAGCTAAACTTCCTGCTACTGTTAGAAAGTAGATCTACGCAAGTTCCTGAAGTATTTATCGATTTTGAGTTAACGAGAAATGAACCATAAATCAGCTCAACGTGAAAAGAGACACCTAAAACAACGAAACACGCCCATAGGAACCACGACAAACTATAACATAGGTAAGGTTTATTATGAATCCAGTGAATTGATACAATAATCCGTCCTACGTTGGTATTTCAGATAAGAATTGCATTGGGGTGAAGTGAGAAACGATAAGTATCCATATAATATTTTCGACTAGATTACTGCCACCTGCAAATCGATACATGTAAAAAGGAAGCTAGTGTCGTTGAACGCGTGACATGGTTGTTAGCACAATGTAATGGTGAGAAGCGTTGCAACAGACCCGGGTCATCCATCAAAGTTGAAATGTACATATCCATTGATATTCTATTATATCTATGGAGTTATACGTGGTTGCGCTTGATGCCGCTAAAACATAACATACCTAAACATCTAAGGACTTGTGAACAGAGCCAAGCAAATGCGGAATAATATTCTGTACATACCTACCACCTACACCTACATACATTTTCCATGAAGCATCCCGCCGACCGTTTTGAATAGTGGAAAGGCTTTATTTTCACTTCAAGCAAAGTAATCTTTGCGAATGTAATGGTGGTGAAAGGGAAAAGACGTGCTTTTGTCCTAGTGTTGCGTTATGTTTTATGGCGCAACCAGCAAGCTTTTACAACAAGAGTGAACGTCATTAAAAAATTTAATAGCTTGAAAAACTGCAATAATGGGCTCTATTGAAACGAGAAATTCTAAGAAAGTTTGTAGTCCTTAAACATTCAAAAAAATAATTTCTTAGGTCCAGCTGCATTATGTCAGACTATATTAAATATAATGTACATCAATAATACCTTTTCCTGACACACCATCATTCTCTTTTTACTTTCTTGATGGTACAGTTTCCTCCAGTTCAAACCACGCTTGCAGAGTCCCATGCACAACACAAGGTTCTATGTACATGTTAACTTTATGTTTCAAAGGAAGGGTGACTGCGAAAGCTACTATTGTAGTTGGTCACGGAGCTCTGTCTGAAGGTTTGTCCTTTTCAAGTTAGCAAAATATTATTCAAAGGCGACCTTTTCTTTTTCCAGCGTTATTAATGTGTATGAATTGCGAAACTCTTGAAAAAAAAACTCGCTTACCAGCTCCAAGTCCTAGCCAACACGCCACCAGTTGACCATTTTTTATCCACTTCAATTGGCAAGATACTGAAATCCCCCTGTGACATGTCTTCAAGTTATATTACATTGCATGATCGTAAAAGTTTGTACAAAGAATTCTATTGTGCAGCTGCGCAGTTGTTTAAAGTGTATATATGAAGACGCTATATCATCCTGTAAATATTATGTATAAACTATATTTTTTCGTCATGCTCCTCATTTCAGTCTCATGAAACGCTTCAATGAACTTCAAAAGCAACGCACGAAAGAGAATTTTACGCCAGTACTTCACTCTTGGGACATACTAGAGGGTATTTACTACTTGAAAATTCGCAAGGTGGTGGTTACTCTTACGACGAGACGTTATTGTGGTGGACCATTGTTGTAGTAAAAACTCATTCCGTGTTTCCCCATTAAACAAAATAACAATAACAATTTTACTCGCCCAGAGGTGTTTTGACGAGACTTTACATAGTAATAGTAACAGGGAAACATTCTTTTTATACAAAACTTATGAATAAAATTGAACTTCGGTTATGTATAAGCGTATTCTATCCGTTACCTTTCGGACCACAATTCTTCCCCCGTCAATGACTTAAATGTGCTTGTAAAAAATTCATATTTATGATGCAATCCATCTTTTTATGAAGATTCCCATATCGTCATTGCTAAGTTATACATACACTACTGCAAACATGCTATTCGCAATTGGACAAAGGCAAATAATGGAATGAATGTATCCACATAATCCACATAGATATGAACAGAAATGCGAGGAAGGGAATTCGACCACGCACACAGGTAAGTTTAGAATCCAGATTCTCTGACTCCAGCTTTATCGTATTTACAGCCTGCACTGTAGGAGACTGTCATCTGCCAATTCATTTTCGACATTTACGTAAACCTACCCATGCGGCAAAACTTTGGTACATTTATTGCTAGAAAGGAGGTGGAATCACATGGAGTTTTCCTTCAATTCATCTCAAAATTGAAATAATTGGAGCGTTACCATCATTATCATTCCCTTCCAGAGATATTCATCGTCATCATCGTCGTTTCCCAAAAAAACACATACACTCCCTGTATATCATAAAAACAATGTGAAACTGCTCTTTATTTTTTATAATATAACTCCATATTTATCACCGTGCCGGGGCCAGGCAACGTTAGATGATATCATTGAACCATAGTTCACTGTCTCCTTGTCTAAAGTTATACATATGAACCTTTGTAAATGTAAGCATTCTGTTATTCTGATGTGGTTCATAATTCCACATGATTTCCTTAAACATCGGAATTGAGTAGGAGGCATGGTTCTTTAACATGACAATCCCCATAAAATTACATATCTCGGTTCAGTTCGGATTCCCCATTGGGGATTCTCAATCAAAAGTGAGTGGATTATTAATTATCAACAATGGTTTCTTCTATATCTCAGGAACGTTTTTATACTTGTGCATCGAATTCACTGAGAGAAAAGTCAACCATAACTATATAGTATATAGTAACACCGGAATTTTGAGCACTGATAAAATCGGTGAATTCTTTACCCCTCTAAGATGGTGTTGAAGGATAAACACTGACAATTCTGAATTACAACTGGTGTTTTGATTGAGCTGGAGGACAAGAAAGCAATGAACTTTAATATGCAAATATATGTCAAACAATACAGACCTGTATACGAGGCGAAGTCGAAACGCAAACACGATTTTAAAAAGAGAATGGAAAGAAGAAGTCACTTCTACTAAAATCAATTTCGGGAATGTATCATTCATACACGGAATTCCAAAATATAAGATACAGCATCATGTAAGTGGTATAATATGATTTCTGAATTAGGCACGAAGTTACGACTTGACTATTATGTGTATATATTGGATTTATTCGTACTTAAGTCGAAGAGTAAACAGTAAACTACTTTTGTCCTACTTCGGAACCCCAACTTTATTACCCCGTGCTTTTGTTTCATGAAATCATGACAATTCAACTCATCAAAAGCTTAAATAGTTTGCTTAGAAATTATCTTTGGATTCTTTGCAGAACGATGATGTTTATATTGTTCTTACTCTATCTATTTCTATGTCTGTATTTGTTTGCGAACATGTCAGCAGCGAAATACAAAATAAAAGCTATCTTCGAAAAAAAAACTCACATCTGTCCGGTGGTGGAAGCTTTGTAATAATTGATATATATGTAAAATGAAGGGTAGCGTGAGACAGTGTTCGTGTTGACGTTTTGTATTACGTCCGCCCATGCAATTTTTATTCGTTAAAATCCAGAAACTCCACTTTGTTCACATTACTAGGTCATGAAGCCAATTTTTTGTAACTTATGATTACCCAGGCACGACTCTAAACCGCTGCTGCGTAGTGGCGTGCGTAACATTCTGTCTGCAGCCATCTTGAAAGGAATGGTGTGTATTTTTGGAAAACGTGAAAGCAGGGTCTTGAATAAAATTCTTTCAGCGAAAAAGGTTTCCATTTGCTCCTCCAAATTGTACTGTGCTTTGTACTTTTATAAAAAGGATTGCATGTCTGAAGAAGAGCAAGAGCAAACCATGCGACTGGAGCCAACAATGACCTCGATTTTGCTCATCGTAGAAAAGGAAACTCTTTCACATGCATTTCAAGTAACCTGTTGAAGAGGATTTTTGACAGAGGATCCAATTATTTACTACGGAGTTCTTTTGTGTGATGGATGGGCTGGGGTTTACTTCGGCTTTTCAAGTTTTTCTGAAAGCCAGAAAACCAACCCTTTCTTGGAAATTGGTAGGATACAATAAATACCTGTTTGCCAAACTCTTCAAATGCACAGAACATCGATTCTTCTAATACAGATTTTTCTCCCAATCGAATAATATTTAATCATAATAGCACCATGCATAAGAAAGCTTCTTCACATTGTTAGTTTCTCAACTTTCCATTTAATTGTAAAAATAAACCGACTTGAAGAAGGCTTCTTATTCCCAAAATAATATTACATTGTGAAAAGGTTTGACACATAATGGTTAGCTTTGAGTGTACGGTACAAGGTTGACACATAATTATTAATTCTTTATGAGGCTTCTCATAAGGGACAAAGTGGCAGCGAGCCTTGTCGATGAAAGGGTTTTTCTTTTCACTCCGAGGTCATAGAGTTATTTTGATGCAAATGGCCATAAACGTCTCCTATATTCATGTCACTTTCACAGGAGTCCATTTCTGTTATATTTGGCTTAAAGCGACTCAACTTGTTGACTGCTCTTCATCAAAGCTGAGGCAAGATAATGGCGTTGAAAAGACGAATGCGCACTTCCACTTGATAAGTTTTCTAAAAGGTTTAAGACTTAATATTTAATCATGCTTTTATTTCATGAACATGCAAATGACCATGAAAAATACCGTAAATTCGATCGCCGTCTTTCCTGCTCTTTCAAGAAAGTTTTAATGACCGTACGAGCTTCAATTCTAAACTGTGATATGATTCAGGGGATTCAGTACTCCATTTCCTCTTAATTGTTTTCGCTTGTGCCAGTTTGAATATGATCAGAGAAGAAAGGATCGATATAAAAATAATTTTGGAGGCTGAAAATATGCTTATGTTGATAAGCAGGAAATAAGCTGAGCTCAAAGTCCAGGAAATCACAAAATTAATTTAATAAATGAATGCCACCTCGAAAGACCTCTGCCGGTATCCAACATTAATATCCGGAGGATAGATGCTCATATAATCACATGAAAGCAGTTTCGAAAAATTTAATACTTTTTCCGGAGTTAAAAAAGCTGTCAAACTTTGAGACAAGCGAAATACCGAATTAAGGTAAATTATTTGGCTGCATCTCCCCAGCTTGGCTTTATTCTTTAATATTAACCTCGTCCTGAATGCCGCAGTTCATCAACCTACCTTATGTACGCCATTCGTGAATTTAAAAATCGGATTGAAATATAAAATTCTGGTTGCCGGAAAGCATTTATAAGTCTAATGTTATAGGAGGATCCGTTTTTACATTTGGGTTAAAATAATGAAAAACGAGTATAGGATTTTTATATCATGTATTGCCTCATATTATGTGCTTTCATAATTATTTCTTAGAATAATTGCAGAGCTTCCAAATTCTCTTACAATACAAAAGGAATCCTTTGGATTCCATAATTCTGCAATCACGTGTGCATCACACAAGAAGGTAGATTTAATTTTCATCCATACACGAAGGACCGACGTGATCCGCTGAACAGGGATCTATTTATGGAACAGGGAACCTATATATCCTTGCAAAGTTATGAAGTACATACATATTATATCAAGCCATATAATGCCTCTCAGATATACTCAAGCGTTGCTTGAGCAAAGGTGTAAATTATTCCTCTATGATGTTCATTTTTGTATAATCTTCCGCCTCGGTTCTAAATTATTAAATTCATATGTATATTCTAACTTCTGGCTTCTACAAAATCTGCGGCTGAAAGTGGGTTGTGCTTACCAAATAGAAGCACGTGGTTTTAAATATGTCTGCTTTAATCTTGGAAAGGGAGTCGATCAGAACCTTTTAAATATCCGCTTAAATTGAAATATCGCAAAAGGTTTGCATGGATGCGCATCGGATGGGCACCTAATATGCAAATTTCGGATTTGGTTATGCGATAAGTAATTTTGTGGGAAATGTTAGGTTTCTGATAGAATCATCCACTATTTTTTCGTACTTTGTTCACAACCGTTATTTAGAAACATTCTCCATTTTTTAGAAATCTGAGGTGTATACTTAATGAGTACTTTTGGCAGCGATGCATGTAGAATTTCGTATTGTATGAATGTAAGAAGTGTAACGACGTCACAAAAAATGCGTTTGTCCGTTACTTTACTTCTTTTTAAATTAAAAGAATGAAAAGAAGGAGGACAATGGGAAAGGATTTTCCCTTTTTCGGCACACAGTATAACTTGGTAGGTACATGAATTCTCCATGTTCCAAAGCATAGAGTTATGAGCTTCATGCATCACCATCACCTAACCCTGCATTGTATTAGATTTTAATAGGTTGGTTAAGAGAGTAAAAATATGTTTTCTTCAGTTCGCCATAAAATTTGAAAAAAATATCGGATAAGGAAGAGCATCATGTACTCACACATTATTAGTACAAGGCTTGACAGCGATATTTCTGTTATTACAGTCCGCTCACGTTGATGAAGCTTAGAGGAAAATGAAAGAATCCTGAAATGTTGTTTTTCTGAGAAAAACAAGGAAGAAAAAGGTTTGTTTTCTGAGTACCTTTCCATCATAAAATGGAGAATAGAAATTTGCCCCAAGGATAAAAAAATATTATCCTAACACAAAATCTTACATGGGGTAGTTGGCAATAGTTTTAAAGCTTAAAGTAATGCGTTCTAGGCATTATATAAAATCTTTAGCAGTTTCACGCAGCACAGATAAGACACCATGTTTTGACGATCAGGTTCAAGCTTTACAATATACGTACTATACATACTTTTATTTAACCAATCGTGTTATGGAACGACTAGTAAAAATATGGATTTTAGCTCGAAGAAAACAATTTGGAAAACAGATTTGTATTAAGTAGACTTCTGTGTCTTATAACGTAAATGATTAAATGAGGCTGGAATTCCAATTTCGAGACTTTATTGGTTGTGCTATTTTGTGCAAATATGTGCAAATTCGGAGTCATTGTTGCTTCATCGTTCAAATGTTTTGAGGAAGACATGTACAGATGTATCACCTAAGCTTCTCGATAAGGATCTGTGGCCACTTAATATAAAGCTACTACTGTGTCTGTTTTGGTGAATTCAATTGCAAGCTGCACCAGGCCGTCCTAATTCTTGCCTTGTTGTCTGCTCAAGGTTGCATAAAAACCACCAGTAATGAAGTCTGAAGTACCACTTTTCCAAATAACGCGAGATTCAAGTATTAGTCATGCTCGAATTGTCTTCCGTCGTTCCAGCTGCCTCAATAAGAGCAAATAACATACCTAGGTAAAATCCAGCCCTTTGCCATAGATTTTTTGGAACATTCTTCATGTCATAGATGAAATGAAAGCATGGGCAAAATTTTTGTTCGTTGCGTCTGTTGTTGTGTAACTCTGCTGTTCATGGTTTGAAAAGAAATGGCGAAACGCAAGAATCGAATTCTACAATACCAAACTTTGCTATGAAGGTACGGGAAAGTACTTTACTTCAAACTATTATCACGGAAATCTATTTTGTCCATATGCAATCATGATAAAAACCTTTGCAATGTTCACATTTTTGGGGATATTTTTGGCATTAACTCGGTAGAAGTTTGATAGTGCGAGGGCCACT
Organism: Troglopedetes dispersus; assembly: GCA_027744215.1. Classification (NCBI taxonomy): domain Eukaryota; kingdom Metazoa; phylum Arthropoda; class Collembola; order Entomobryomorpha; family Paronellidae; genus Troglopedetes; species Troglopedetes dispersus. The sequence continues at coordinate 10,696 of JAHZNF010001445.1, forward strand.
TTCAGCCTGACAACTGTTGTGTTGGTTGGTTACTTTCCTTCGTGTCAAGAACTCAATTAGGGCGACTCAAATTTAACGGAATGAAATACACGTATACATTTCAGATTCTGAAAGTATTTTTTGAACTGAAACTTATTGTAGTCGGGATAAAAGGACGTGGCTAGGATTTCGTGATTAAGCATGAAAAGGCAGGAGTAACACAGAAAGAGGGGAAATGAATTTCATTCCAGTACGTTTTATGAATGGAAAAGAGAAGAGCTATATACACGAGCTTTGTATCACCAATACTAGGCATATCTATACCTACTCACCCAGCTATATGTACATGGTTTTCATGCACATTTTTCTTTTATTTGCCATTTTGTTCTACAATCTCTGTATGCTGCTGTGACCTACCGAATTGTCTCCTTTGTTTGAGAAACCAAGAAATTTTGGAAAAGGTTTTTATTTGAGCAGGTAGCTAAACTCTTAGCTCTTGTTTTTATGTATTTTATATGAACTTCAATCACCGAGTAACACAGAAAGAGGGGAAATGAATTTCATTCCAGTACGTTTTATGAATGGACAAGAGAAGAGCTATATACACGAGCTTTGTATCACAAATACTAGGCATATGTATCTATACCTACTCACCCAGCTATATGTACATGGTTTTCATGCACATTTTTCTTTTATTTGCCGTTTTGTTCTACAATCTCTGTATTCTGCTGTGACCGACCGAATTGTCTCCTTTGTTTGAGAAACCGAGAAATTTTGGAAAAGGTTTTTATTTGAGCAGGTAGCTAAACTCTTAGCTCTTGTTTTTATGTATTTTATATGAACTTTAATCACCGTAAGCTTAATGCTTAAGTTTAGTGGGTTCAGGTCTCAGTATTTGTTAATTAATTTTTGGATGATGAACTTTATGGTCTGCACGGTCTACGCAATAAACCACCCAACCATATGCAGAGATTCATTTTCCTTTCTGGTACAGTTGATACTACGGAAGTAACGGAACACGAATGGGTTTGATAAATTCCAATGCTTTACAATCTTCCCTATTTTTGGAAAGCTACATATTGTGCAAGGAAATTCACGAGCCACCAAACTTTGTTGGTATGCTTTGCCTTTGAGCTTTTTGGTGGTGGTGCACAAAATATTTGTTTAAAAAAAATACTTTTGGTGAGGTTAGGTGAGGGTTAGCTATCTTTTCTTTCCATAAGGTTTCCATCAGTTTTAACTGAAGCGTCCTTCAGGCATAGTAATCAAAGGAAAAGTAGACAAAGAGAATTGCCGCTTCCGGTTCTTTCATTTGATAAATTTAAGGGGACTGGATGGACAAAATATACTTGAGTCCTGTGAATGAGTTTTTCTAATAATTATCAAACAAAGTATTAAAACTGAAGTTTAAATTTGCTACACAAG
>JAHZNF010001446.1:0-24710 GCA_027744215.1 Troglopedetes dispersus
AGAAAGTGAAAGTTAACCCGAAGAAAATCGAGAGCGGCAAAGGATTCCCACCGGTAATTCAAAAAAAGGTCAGACTCAACCAAGCACAAAAATGGATGGTTTATTCGTAAATGAACGAAACAAGTTTTGTAATCTTCACTCCAAAAATATATAAATAAACACTGGAAGAAGAAAAAAAGAAGAGGCGAAGAAGGGCTGACGTTGTAACACATTCTGTGTGAAGAAAGGATATCTCTACCCCATACCACACCACAACGGGTAATACATTTTCTCGGGTACTTCTCCCAGAATATAATATTCCCCATTTTTATGCATTAATAATGCCCATTTTCTCGAGAAGAGCGAGAGAGGGAGCCAACCATTATTTTTCTCCTTCTCGTGATCTAAGCAATCCAGTGTTTGTGTGTACATAATTCTAGCATGATGCATTTTACATAGGGCCGCATTACATATTTTACATCATGGTACATAATAATACTCCGAGAAAAAGTAAATAAACACTCTGAAAGATAAGAAAAACATACAATATTTCATTTGCTTTAGTCGCTCCATCGCCTGTGTGCATTACGCAAGAATCTTATTTTTCTGACTGACAACCATGCAAAACACTAATATCCTTTTTCTTCTTCTTCGGAAATAAGTCTAATATTGCTCCGTCAGCATTGAAGAGGAAATCCGATATCCTTTCTAGTCTTCCTCGAATAAAGCCTGATCGAAACTTTGGAGGAATTATTCACAAGAAAATGGATTACTCAGCAGCACGGGCTCGCGCTCGCGTCCGATAATATTTTTATGAGTGCATAAATATTCCTTCCATTCGAGCTCATTCATCATCACATTTCTTAACAATGGGAACAGGGAAAAACTGTGCTTATCACTTGGGAAAAAATGAAGCATCTAAATAGACATTGTGCATTTTATGTATTTATGGAGGAATGCTTGAAGAAAAAATATGAGTGGACAGGCATGGAAAAGTTTTATTTGGCGTATATTTTCATTTTGACCTGAATGAATGTGAATCGCGTAACCTGGTCCATCCAGCGTAACCTGAGAACACTCACGTTACGAATAAGGAACTCGGGTGAACCTGAAATTTATTGCCACTTCTGGTTTCCTTTCAGAGCTGAGATATGTGAGGATAATAATACTGGAAGAGGTCGTGAAACCTACCTTGTTGTTAGGATCAAGATGCCGGCAAGTATTTTCAGCACTCGGGAACCATGATAGGAATGGAGTCCTCGTGTGATATCGCTTATTATTAATATACTATCACATCACATATTATGATTAGGCACGTACATTATTACGACATTCCCTGACTTACTTTTTATGATTACTATTTCGTTTAAACAAAGAAGGATAGGAAACCATTCAATAAATATGTATATGTCCATAATACAAAGCTCAGTAGAAACACAACCTGCCATTTGCACATCCAAGTAATAAAAATGACAATCAACGAGTCTCCCAAAAAGAAGGCACGTACATTATTACGACATTCCCTGACTTACTTTTTATGATTACTATTTCGTTTAAACAAAGAAGGATAGGAAACCATTGAATAAATATGTATATGTCCATAATACAAAGCTCACTAGAAACACAACCTGTCATTTGCACATCCAAGTAATAAAAATGACAATCAACGAGTCTCCCAAAAAGAGAGAAGTGTGGTGACAACCGTAAAAAACAAAAGTCTTGTGCTACTCACTTCTATGATGATGATGGTGTTGTGGAGGTAGTTGATGACGTGATAAGTGAAAGCATAAAAGCTTAGAAAAATTCCACTGTCAACACCGTCAGCATCCGAAAATAGAAATAAAAGTGAGACAAAAAAACAAGAAAAAATAAATCTGTATGATATCAGATCTAAGGATATCAGAAAGCACACATTACTTTTCTTTCTTTTTTAAATAAACTTTCCATGCTCTTGTTGGAGCTCTGCTAAGTAGTAGAAATGCAGGAGTAACGTCATCCGACTCCACACAAACGAACCGTAAACAACGGTTCGAGTAATTTAGTACTTTGTGAGTAACAGTGAGTAACGAAAAAAAAGCTGCATTCACAATTTTTGGAGCATTCGCACACATGCACCCGTAGTGTACATATTATGAGCACATTTCGTTTCACCTCATAGACTACACACATTTTCATCGCCAATGTCATTTGCATCATTTGGCCTAGGAGAAAGCCCCGAGCTACCACCAACTTCCTTTGTCAACTTTTACTAGAAAAAAGTATATGTATAAATTTTCGGGCTTCTCATCATAGAAGCTATTCCACCTTGAAAGTGGTCATTGAAGTAGGCAGCTCCAGAAGAAAGTTGGTGACTACGGCCAAAAAATGTGTTCCTCAAGGCAAACAGTATATAAGGCAGTGTCCTTTCTATTTAAAAAAAAGCTTCAGCATTTTTTTCTGTGTGAAATATGAACACATGTTTCTTCTTGACTCCAGCATGCATGTATGTAATATCTAGCAGCAGCTGTATGTATTCAAGAAAGTAGTAGATAGCCAGCCTGAAAAAATGTTTTCCTTCCTTTCTCCTTCCATGTTTTGCATTTAAGTAGCAAAAAAGAAGCTTGATTGCTCCAAGAAAAAATATGTACATGGAAGTGTGTGTCCAGAATTACTCGTGTCTATTTTTCTTTAAGTAGGAGTTGCATGCACAGTTCATTTCCTTCTTTATTCTCAAGTGAAATGAAGTGAAAGGGCTGCTGTCAACCGTTCCAGTTCCCTATAAATATCCTGCCGGACATGGACTCAGCTTAGCCATGGTACCTACTTTCCAACAAGCTCCAAGGTTTTTATTATGCTCCTTTCTCCTCCGCATTCATAAAGCTCAGTGAAGGAAACGGAGCCATGCACACCCNGAAATGAAGTGAAAGGGCTGCTGTCAACCGTTCCAGTTCCCTATAAATATCCTGCCGGACATGGACTCAGCTTAGCCATGGTACCTACTTTCCAACAAGCTCCAAGGTTTTTATTATGCTCCTTTCTCCTCCGCATTCATAAAGCTCAGTGAAGGAAACGGAGCCATGCACACCCGGCGTCAAGAAATCAGCCATCAGCCTGGAATAGTACGCATACATATGTATATGTGTAGTAACAAGTGAAACAATTTTTTTTGTACTCCAATATTTTTTTTATTCTCTGCGAAAAGAAAATAAAGAGGTAGAGTTTAGTACGTGCCCATAATACATAAATATTAGCATGTTTTACTTGCTCCATGAAAATTCTTCTTATGAATATGCACCACTTAAAAAGTGAATATAATATTGGACACAATACCATTACAATAAAATATTAGGGGAACACTGCTACAATTTCGCATTGAATATACATGAGTTCAATTTATTATTGTAACGGTACAAGTAAACACGCTAATGGTTCAGCATTATGTTTAGGATATCATGATTATTATATACAACCCATTCTTTTATAGACTCGAATGACTGTGTAATATTGTGCTCATTCGCAGAGTCTCCATGAAGCAGTATATATTTTTTTGATTATCCAGCCAAGAAATCTGCATTATCCAGTATTGCCAGTGCACACGCCAACATATTCTCTCCGTATTTAGAGCCTCTGGAAAACTATTTTGCATGCAACATAACATGACTAATAGTACTGGAGCAAACGGGACATGTACAGAATTTTTGCCACATAGTCGTCCAGCCATATATATTGGTTGTAAGTGCAAAAATTGTACACATGCAGGCACATGTATACTTATATATGGGTATGTAAGTAATCTCCATAACATTTGAAAAATTGGGGGAGAAGCTCCGAAAAAAAAGATATTCTAATGGCTTTTTTTCCTCCAGCATAACATTACCATGATAAGCAGGGCTTCAGTGGAGCTGTCCTGCCTGTCTCTTCGTATTTGCACCATTTTTGCATGGATTGTTAGCAACTAAACATGTTCCTCGGGTTGAGCCAGTCAGTCAGCGAGTGAGACTGACTACTGAATCTCCTTCTTGAAAAAAAATAACAAGGAAAAAATTTGTGAGCCTTGCTCACCACCAGCCACGGTACATATGTGAATGACTGAATGAAGAAAAATAGAGAAAAACGATAATAAATAGTCCCGTTCTAAAGAACAGTATTAGCGTTCCGCCCGTTTCGCGTTACTCGTTTTCTTTCTTCCTCCTCAAACACCAGAATTTTTTTTTCCTATCTGTGTGGATACAAGACTAGAAATTCCATTTTACAAAAGAATATTTTTTTTTCGTAAGGAACCACAGCAGCAGAAAACAATACTGGAACTGTTTGTTGTGGTGATGGTGCTCGCATGTAACTCTTTTTGGTGTGTGCATGGAAGAGGAAAAGCATGTGAAAGGAGCGGCAGCGGACTTTCATCCAACTTTTTTTTTTGCTCCAATGCGGCAGTTTTGCCATGAACCTTGCGCACATGTACGTATACTTGGGCTACGCTCAACATTACACTTTTTTCACAATGAAGCTGATAACCCTGCATGCACAAAAAACCTGCTTGAAATTATAGTTTTAGTATAAGAACTCTATCAAAACTTATCACTACTTTCATACATATATGTATGTCGATATTCATTGGGTGAACATCCATGTTATATTACTCTTCTCATGCAAGTCCTTTTTTTCCCTTATCATTTTTGCATATATAACATGTAAAAAACGCTTAAAATGTGGGTAAGAGCCAGCAGGACACACCACCACCACCACCACAAGAAAGGAAAACGGTTTTTTTGCATGTACACGATTCCATGCAATGTGTCCATTCTATGCACATAACTTTCTTTTTTTTCTCATTCCAATTTTTCTCTATTACTCTATGCACACCTACATACATACATTTATGTATATGAAAAAGTGAATCCAAAAATTCATGCCAAATGCCGGTGTCCTCTCTCCCAATGTTTCGTTTTTTTCTCTGGTTGCGGTAAAAATCGTGGAATAAATGGAGCCAACATTACTAGCCAAAACATTCCAGGATAAAATACTCTTTTTTTTATATGGACACATGTATAAGAGAAAGCTATATTAGAAATGTATACATATACGCATTGTAAAAAAATGGTTTAAGCAACGGGAGACTTTTTTTCTCTCCCTTTTATGGCTATGAGGTCTAGGCTAGCGTGCCAGTACTCGTGTATGCTTCACTCCTGCAAGATTATCACACACATGGTCGCATATTTCTCTGCTCCAGAGAGGAGGAAGCTTGTAGTGCTCCGCTGAAAAAAACGAGGGAAAAGGGTTCGAGATAAAAAAACTGGAGCATAGCAGGCAGTGTGTGTGTGTGCTTTCATTTTGGTGAAACCTCGTCTATGTAGTAATTTTTTTTTACTTGCTCCTTGCATGTTTGTGTTGTCTGCACCAGTCGAGTCACTGTGTATGTTTTCCCTTCAGACATCTTCAGCATCTTTGCTCCAAAAAAAATACCCCGCGTAACCGTAATAGTAGCAGACAAAAAAAAACAAAGGGAGAAGAGGAGAACATATACATAGTTTTGTTGTTTTAGTAAGGGATCCACTGATAAGCATATGAAGTAGTGTGTGTGTGTGTTTTACGTGTTTGTTTGTTGTGCTTATTCCTGGTGGATGAATCCAGCTGCATCCAAAAAATACAGTGAAAGCATTTTTTGACAAAAGAATAAATATATCACCACTTTCACCAGTCAACAATGATACGTACGTGTAACATGCATGTGGAGAGAAATGTCTTCCAGCGGAGAAGACGATCATCATCATGATTCCTCTCAGCAGAAGAATAAATAGGGTGAATTAGAGAGAAAAATATAAAACTGATATTCCCTCCACGTAAACTGACACAATTATTTCGTTCTCTTTTAAAAACAAAGAAAGGGAAATCGTGGTGGAAGGGAAATGCATGCTCGGAGAAAATAAAGGAGACAGTTGTTGATGGCGCACTTTTCTTCACGAGAGAGTCAGAGTGTGGCTAAATGCATCCATATTCATGGGAACTACTGCAGTGCCCACTTGCCTTATCTATGAAGACGTATAGAAACTGAAAACGAAATTTATACAAGGAACCGGATGCTCCAGCAGCAGACTGACTTCTCGTCGGCAGACAAGGCAAAGAACTTGATGCCACTGTCGTTCCTTACTTTTCACTCTGACGGAACATAAAAATATATGTATAAAAGTGTGTCCATATATAAGTCTCCGCCAAAAAAAAATTTCATCTGTGTGCATATTATATGAGCACCTATAATAATATATAGAAAGTGAATGTGCACTTATTGAGCAAAAAAAAATTTCGTTTTTTGGCCAACATTTTTTTCCTCCTACAAATAAATACATGGGATTCTCTCATTTACGACTTCCTTTCGTGCTGGATTCATTCTGGTGCAGGGGCTATGCCGTGAAAGAGGAAAGGAGGAGAACGGCTACTTTCCTCATTTGCTCCGATTTTTAACCAGGATTTTCTTCTGTGATCCTTCAAGCACAACCATCGGACTTGAGCAAGAAGTGAGTGATAAAAAATAGAAATCACTGAAGCATTCTCTGTAAATACGTCAGCATACCATTATTTTTTTTCTTTTCTCCTGGAAAATAAAAAGGCAGCAGCTTCAAAGCAGTGGGAATCATTATCATTAGTGTTATCAACAGCTGCTTTGTTGCTGCAGAGAAGTTTCTTTTGTGGGCATTAAAAATAATCAAAGGAAGGCTAATAAAAAGTAGTTGGAGAACGGAAAAGCCGTAGCTTTACACTTATGCCAAATAAATAAGTCAAGAAAATTGGGATATCTAGTTGGATCATAAAATAATAATGAAATTTTTTTGGTACGAACAATCTCCTTTTTGGCTAATCTTATGTTAATATAAACGTGAGCAAGCTGTGTGCACTTTGCCAACAAAAAAATGGAGAGAAAGGAGAAGTGAAAGTTCCAATTATGATCTTCGCTCTGATTTTTTTTTCTCTGTGTTGTTGCTGCTCCTGATGCATAATTGTATTAGAGTATTGTGTGCATGTGTGTGTGTGGACTGCGTCTCTCAGACGTGCACCACACGTTCCTGGTTCTCGGTTCGTGAAGAGCTCGCATTTTTTGCTTCGAGCCAGAGATTACTGGGTTAGCGGAGTTGTTGAACAAAAGTATTTTTGTTTTCAGTTGGGAAAAGATAAAAGAAAGTGAAACAACTGAGGAGGCAAGGAATCCAGTGCGTGCCTGCTTTTATTTTCTAAGCTGAGCAAATTTAAGGATTTCGAACCCACACTTTCGTTTGCTCAAATTGAATAGTGAAGTAATAAAAGAAAGGTATTTGCTTGCAACACATTCTTTTCTTTCATCTGTCAATTTCACCTTGTGATGGTACGCCTTTCGGTTGGGGTTATCTGTTTAATTTGCCAGGAATTTAGACAGGTTCACATCAGAATGCTGATGGGCGGCACAAAAAACAAATCCAGGAATTGTAAAACATAAGTTTATAGCAAAATGTTCTCCAACTGTACCTAAAACTATCCTATCAATCACGGAATTTATATTTGGTTTAGCCAAGTCAGACATTGCTTTCTAATAAGTTCAGGTTGGAAAGAAGCAATGCAAAGAGTGGTTTTCATATCACTTAATTCAATAATATTACATAAACACTCACGTGCCACGTGTTAGGTTTTTTTTAAATCCTTTGAAGTTTCATGAATTATTTTCTTATCACGTGTTAAAGCAAGTAAGATTATTGAATAGAAATTGCATGTAATCAAGTTGGACAATTACATCGTGCGGCTCGACTGGACCTGTCTCAATTCAATTTCAATTTTTATATTATTATTTTTCGTTTTTGTCTTTGAAGTGTAATATTCGTTTTGGAGAAATAATTTCACATTTTTGTGCAATCTCCTCCTACAAGAAACTTTTTTCCGCTAAACCAACTTCAACTTTCTCTGTTCTTCAAGAAACATGCATCCCTATTTTCTCTCTGGAGAAATCTCTCATATTCCACGAACAAAGGAAATGTTCTCCATTTTAAGACCTTACTGCATAAAATTTACCTACACAATACGAATTAAAGTTATTTTTAGATTTTTATTCGTAAAATAAACTAGAATTTAGCTGAGCAAAGAGAAGATAAGAAAAATATTATTATTTTTTTTGCAGGGAACGTGAAAGACAAAAGAAAGACTTGGCCAGAACCAGCCTTCCAGTACCATGAGTGGGGTCGGGGTTTCCAGATCAGACTCTGGTGAGCTCATCATCCTTCTGCCTCACAATAAATTACCGTCAACAACTTCATTCTAGTTCCCAGATAAAAAATCCAACCCAAGAAAACCAAGCATAAACAAAACTAACGTAGACACAGCATCAAAAGTAGAATTTCTGGTGTTGTAATTTTTTGCCTTGTTTGTGAGTGAGTGCCGTTAACCTGTTCCCTCTCTACTGTGAACAGGAAAAGAAGAAAAAGAAAGTCATTAAAAAAAGACAAACCTTGTACAACATTTATTTCCTCTCCGATATTTCTTGATCGATTGGAAAGAGGAAAAGTGTTTCCAATATGAAAATTTAAACACGCACGTGATACATTCAATAGTAACAAAAAATAACACAACCAAGCTCCAATATATATACATGTATTATATATATACTCTCAATAATACAGTTTATTCAAAAATTTTATTACGTGCCTATCAACTTTACATACACACATAATTAATTTTTTCAAAACGTGCTGGAGACATTTTTATGCAAGAATACATTGTACGTACAATACTCACTAAAACTATTTTACTAGTACATAGAGATTGTTTTTGAAAAAGAATTCTTCATTTGTGTTCGACATTTAAAAATACTTTTCTCAACTAAAATAACAATTTATGATTACAATTTCGGACTAAACCAATATGTTTGATGGAATTGAGTTGTCGTAAAAAGTGCACACAAATTACAAGTGAGCACTTAATCCACTCCGATAATACCTGTTATATCAACGCATCAACTTCAAACCTGTGTGTAATTCCGTTGGCTACTATCTCCACCAGTACAAATTATGTACACATCTTCCCCTCCAACTACTACTACGCAATAACCGCCCGTGTTATTTTTTTGTGCGCTGGCAATAATAATAGTGATAATCGTAACAACGATAATAAAAAAAGTAACCGGTACCAGAAAAAGTAACAAGCAACTGACTTGGCTATACAACAAGTGAACAAGCCGCAACTTTCTTTCTGTGTGTGTTTTTTGTGCGTGAATTCTCTGGTGTGTGTGTTTCTTCTATCTTCTCTCGCTACTGTATTTGGCTACTACCACTACTCTGCTCTACCTCCTTCTTCTTTCAACAAGTTTTCTCAAGTGTGAGGAAAAAAAACCATTTTCTATAATATTTTCCTTTGATAGATCTATGCCTATAAAGTAATAATAAAAATAATAATAGTAAAAGCCTTCTTCTATGAATATTATAGACAAATTTCTTTTTTTGTAGCAAAAGTAAGCACGCTTTTGGTGTGAAATGGTAGTGGGGTAGTTTGTGTTCAATTATGGACATAATTTTATGCGTCACATTGATTTTGACATTCTTTACTGGATGCTTTTTGCTGGATCAATGCCGTGTTTGCTTTCACTAATATGGTTTTTTTTGCGTGATGTGTGTACTTTTTTCTTTGAAAGTGAAGTGTTGATAAAGTTCCAAAAAATACTTACACACGTGGTAATTTTCCATTCCATTTAGAGTCACACATATGTGCACATGCTCGTATGTTTGTTTTTTTTTTCTTGTGGAAAAAATTTGTATTCTTTGATTTCAATTTCACTTAAAGGTTTTATAACGACATGTTTACTCACACGCTTGACATGCATGATTGAAGAAAAGATGCCGCCTCACATAGCACAAAAAAACTCCAAGTGCTGATAACCTTACTGGTCTATAGCTACTTACGTTAATTTAACTGGGTAATTGGATCAGACACAATGAAATCTCAATAAATATTTGATGCTGACATAAAGCTTTTGGTTCCTGTCTATTTCGGTCCGCTGCAATAACAGCGAGGATCTACGTGGAAATCCTCCGGTTGGAGAAGGAACGGGAGGAGGCGAAGATAAAAGAAAGAGGTAAGTCAGCCACAAAGTGATCTTTATTTTTTAACGAACTTTAAACCTCTCTACCTAAACAATTATGTATGTATGCAAACCCAATCGTCGCAAAAATTGATTGGAAGTAAGGTACGTATTGGTTGTGCATACCTCGTGACAAGCTGATCGTGTTCATTTATTGTCACTTTTCGTTACAATGAGGGAATAAAACGCAGAAAAGGAGAATGGGAAATACTTTTGCACATTCTTGAAATGAAAGATTTCCACGTCCAAAATACGAAAAGGTGCTACTGCAGGCTAGAAACATTAAAAGATTAAATCTTTGATTTTTGGAATTTAGAAAATTTACATGAGATTACAATAGAAGACAGAGGAATGAATCATTTTGAGAACTGGTACTGGTTACCACATTTTCACTTTCAGTAAGAAAGTTGACAGCATATTCCGAAAGTAAATGGATGAATGACTGCTGTCTTGTGAGTGAATGACTTGAAAAAATCTATTTTTTTGACACAGTGCCTTGATCATTGTGAAAAGTGAGATGAGAGAAGAAAAAAACGGCACAGCCTGCAGCACACCCCATGCGGCTTTTTTTGTTGGCGGAGAGAGCATAAAAATAACAAAGTCTTTTTTCGCGAAACAAAACTTTTTTTTTTCCTTGGCAAAGTAAAAATTTGTTTCTTTCTCAGGTACATTTTCTAAAGTGTGAGTGACTGCATTCTAACTTGTTCTCAAAGCTGCACAGCATAAAAAAATAAGGTGCGCATTTTGTATTGTGCCAGTCTTCTTCACCGTCGGATCTCTCATCGTCATCCTGAACACATCAGATTTTTTTAATGTGAGGTATTCACTACATATGCTTCAAGGAGAGTAGGCGGCGGTATTATTTACGATCTATTTTGAAGCGTGAACGTTACCACAAGTAAAAAAAACTTATCGTAAATTATATTTTAGACTTTTAATGAATCCTTGTTCACACAACAGGCGATGTCTCTGTAATAAATGTAATCATAAGATAGAATGCAAATAATATACATATATGAATGTATATGTGTGGAGAAGTCATAATAATAATAATGGGTGTGATTGTGCAGAGAAAATAAAGGAGTTGTCAAAAACCCGCTTTGAAAATGAAGTGGGTCGGAAGTTCTTTGGCAAAGTGATGGCCAAGAAGAAAGCCCGACTACAACAGGAGCAGCAACAGGACTCGGGTAAAAAGGGAGAGGAGCAGCCGCTAACCAAGGAGTTCTCCTCATCAGCAAGTTCCGAACCGCTCAGTACTCCGGCGTCGGTTGGAAGTGGGTTCGCGAGCAGTAGTGGGATTGGTGGTGGTGGCTCCTCGATAACCACCAGCAGTGATAATCAGGGATTATCCTCTCTTACTATTCCGGATAAGGGGACCTTGGTCCCTCTTTCAGCCAACAAGATTGAGAACGAACTGGTGCCTCCGCCTCCGGTGCGGAGTGACAAGTGAGTCCACAATAGAAAAAGATCAAAATTAATTACTCTTTCTTGTCGACGACCTAGATCATTTTTTTTAGTTTAGAAAAAAATGTAGAACTTTTATTCCGATTAGTCAAAATCGGAAGATTCCGAAGGCTTCGAGTTCTAAAGGTCTGAAATGAAGCTATCAAAGGAATTGGTTTAGAAGATAATGTTTTGTAAGGAATTTAATTTTGAAGATCGATTTGATTTTGACAAGAAAACTACTTTTGAAAAAAAACAGATACAGAATAGTATCTTCTTATCACACACCAAATACCATTTTTAACACAAAACCACCCAAAAGATACAGACTAGTGAACACACACACACACACGATGCCAACAAATTGACAATATCCCCTTTCCGTCAATTGAAAGAGCAAATCTTTAGTTTCATTTTTTACGATTGCAAAACTGAACATGCCAATTTGTTGAGTGAAAAGAAATATAGGAAAGGGCAGCACGTCGAGCAGGATCGCCTCATCAATTTTTTTTGCACATTTAGAAAAAAAGCAAAGTAAAAAAAGGCAATAATAATAATAATACCATCGCCTCCTGGTATCATTGTGTGAGCATTGCATGGCAAGTGAGCATTCTCGCGTTACATAACATCAGAGCCACCACGTTCCATTTTATTATTTACTCATTCTGCTAACATTACTTGTAAATACAATTGGGAAGAGTAGGATTTTCATGTTATTATTATTACTTCTACTACTTCTAAGCTCCTACAAAAAAATACGCATAACTATGTAGTGCGACAACAGCCAAAACCTAACAAATAAAAAAAACCTTATCAGCGGTAGAGCATGCAGCAAAAAATATAATCTTTGTTGTAGGCAAAAAAAGTAATTCATATTTGCGCCAGTGCTAAAAGCTGTATCCACAACACGAAGCTCCTGCTCAAGTTGTGAATGCTTTCTGAAAGGCAAAAACTAACATTGTATTTGTGTGTGTAATATATGTCCCATGTCTCATGACTAAAAAGAAATTCGCGTTCGTTTTTTTTCTCCCTTTTCTTTATTCTTTGCCTAAAATATTCGAAAATGCTCGGATAAATTTTTTTCCTCTACATATATCTGATACAAATATTATTATTTCCTTGCATTATTACATGTACAATTCGCAATAATCTATAAACATGAGGAAATAAATAGTAGAAGTACTAAGAGAATTCTCGTGTGCTCATGCACACACATCGTAGATGCACATACTATGTATATAACCTATGCATAATATTTTATCCTTTCCTTTTCTTATTCTTCTCTTCTTCTCTGCAGAGCTAAATTGTTGTAGAAAGGCTGAGCAAAGAAAAAACGGGAAAAGTGAGAACCAATGCCAAAAAGTAAAAAAAAAGGTTTTTAGCGAATACACAACTATGAAGGTAGTACGTATAGGATAAATATGGGGAAGGCTTATCTACAAATATATATAAATTCGCGTGCTCTTATACATAAAAACATCAGTTGATATAAAATCCCGTCTATAAAAAAACTTGTGAAAGGGAATGACGGTGGCGGTGCCAGCTTCGGTGTAAAAAAAACATTCTCAGACTTATTATTATGGAGGAGCGACAGTGGGAGCAATACCGTAATAAATTGTACATCACCATTTCATTTTCTACTAAATAGACAGACTACCGTAGTGGATTTACACAATGCTCAATTCTTTCTTTCGTTTTTTTTGCCTCTCTTCCATTTTATTTTAGAATCCCTCACAACAAGAAAAGTCATTAAATATGGGTAGGTATATGTGTGTTCATATTTTTTATTTCACACATTTTCTCTCTCCCATGCGGCTCTGCCAATAAAACACGAGGTAAAGGCCAAGTCATGCTCATTTCAGGCAGATCACATTAGGTTTCACTTAAGGAATACTCGGAAAAAACATGGAAATTCTAAACCGGATCAGTCTCCCGTCATCACATCAGCCAACAAAATATATATACATTCTCCCAAGCTTAAAAATGTGTTCATAAAAATATATATTGCCTTTTCAAATTCAAACCATTAAACAACAATATCCGCTTCAATACATTTTATGTATTTTTTTTCTTGAACCCAAAAAGATCACTCAGTAAGTAATTCTTGTGAAGAAGATGTACACAAAAAATATATAAATGAGGGTTTATACATTTTTTTCCACGCACCACATTGGCAAGCGTAATGCACATTTTTATTTTGATGAATCCGTGGTGCAGTACACTTTTGTTGACGGGTAACGACACAACCGGGTGAGCCGGGTAAAGAACTCACACAAAAAATATATTTACACATACAAAGAAAGAAAAAATTCTGCACAAGAAATATTTATATTCGTATTCACCTTTTGTTGATTTCCTCTCGTAACTCAAAGGAGAATTTCCCTGGTGCATATTTTCCTGCCTTAACTGCCTGCATTCTAAGTCGCTTACTGACTTGACTGGTGGGAAAGGGCAAGCCCATTTGAGCCAATTGAGAAAATCAAGATTTGTGTTGATTCACTCAAGGAAAAAAGGACAATGTGTGCTGTTCTCTGAAAAAAATAACAGGAGTTTGTTGTTTTCTCGTGTTTTATTGGGAGAGAGTGTGTGCGTTATTTTAGTGGTTCTCTCTTGCTTTTCACGTGGAAGTACATATAAATAAGATTTGTTTTTATTGTAAAATTGGAGACAACAAAGATTCCCGGTTGTTCAGCCAAAAAAAGGAGCAATCATGAAGTTCGTGGGATATACATAAACCTAATCAATTTGATTTTACGAGATATTCATAAGGATAATTTTTTAATATAAAAAAGTAGCAGCAGTAGCAATTCCTTTCCTTTTCCCTTGATTTTAAGGAGTTTTCACTTCTTCCTTCTGTGCATGTGTTATTGGTTAGCAGAACCTTTTTTGCTCACATTTTCCCTTGGTTTTCTTTATATCGGAGAAATTTCTTAACATATTATGTATCCAATCTAGCATGCAAAGTTTTTTTGTGGGTATAAATTTCGCCAAGAAAAGTTAAACAAAGGGTCCAGAACGGGAACAAACAAAAACAAAATCAATACTGATACGTTTCCTTTTCTTTTCCCAGAGTAATCTATCTTTGTCAAAATTTCAAGGAGAGACGTTAATCAGAGCTATGTTTGTACTGCTACAAGCCTATAATATGTATTATGTACCACATGGAAAAGTTGCAATAATTTGTAGTCAAAATTACACATATGAAGAGATATTATGCATGTTTGATTTAATAACATCGGATTCTTTCACATTATTGCTCATTAAAACCACATTTATTACCTATACCTACATATATTTTAGAAATCACACATAGGTTATCGACATAATAGACACTTTACCACAAACTAGCTCCAATCTCGGTCCTAAAATAATCATCTCAAGTACGTCACAACACTGATTAATCATGCACGTACATACTATTGAGTCTTCGTTCTAAGTTGAATGATGATAAAGCCGTTAATTTTAAATCCGAGTCAATTACGTCAAATTTGTGTAAGATATTTAAGATAATCTCGTGTCTTTGATAAATTTCCACTGACTGGAGCATATTTCCAATAACACTCCATCTAATTATGGTTAACTAGTAATTAATTTGCTAATACACGAATCGCGTATATTTCAATGACTTTACAAGAAACACATTGATTCTTATCTTTTACGCTGTGCTACAAAATAAAACAAAACATAATAATATGTCTTCATATGTAAATATTACAACAATATGTTTTTTAGTTTTTGGTCTTACATAATTTTTGTTTCGTAATTAAAAGAGTTTTAGTTTACACTAAAATATGTAAGTGATTTTTAAGGCCTCCAGCTGTACTTGTAATCGTGTTTTTGAGTGAATGTGCGATATAAAAACGAAAATAAATTAATTTCTACTCATTCTTTCTATTTCTTGCTATTTCCTACGCGCAGGATGCATAAGTCGAAGCCCGCAGAGTAAGCCAAAGCCTCTTTCTTTACTTTTTTAGTTATACTTTATTGCTACTTAAGCTTCCTATAATACTTACTATACTATATTGACACAGATAATCATCGTAAATAATGCAATGTATCCATAAAACCGTGCTGTATAAGTTAACACCATAAAAAACCACGTGTGTGTGCACCAAAAACAACGAAGTGAAAGAACAGAGCCAGTTGTGCAAAGCTGCTCACACATGAAACAAGATTATGAAGGGGAAGCACGTGTGAATGAGTCTATCTAACCAGGATAGATGTGCACACATATGATATGATAAATCTCCGAGTGTGTTGTTATTAATGGGCATCACGTCCACGGGATCTATTTTTTTTCATGTTGCTCCGGTTTTCCTGTTTGTTTCACAGGCCGACACCTCCCGCAGGGCTCATCTGTCCGCAGCCTTTCCGAGCTTTAAAAGTTAATAGCACTTTTACACTGAAGTTTGCACCGCCAGGTGAGCTCTCACTCAATCAATGTTCTCCTCTCGTAAATAACGCTGGTCATGTGGTCAATAAAAAAAATGTTCCCTGCTGGTGTTCGATAATTACCAGAATGCTGCGGAGGTCCAAGACTGGTAGACATTCAGAGCTCGACCACGGATAGGATATTGTACACGGGAATTATAGGTCAGGTACAAAGACTTATTGATTAATTCTATGATTCATTTGTAGAGAGAAGTTTTTATATTTAAAGTTTTTATCAATTTTTTATAGACTCTGAAACTGAAATCTTCCTTCAAAATCCAACGAACACTGAGGAGAAAATTTTGACATATAAGCTAGATGTGGTATGTGGTCACCTTTGCTGCTTATCAATCAAATTAATATTTTTTTCTTTAAAAAGTATTTATCTTGAAAAAATGATTAAATATTTTCGGGCTTGTGCAGTTGAATAATGAATGGTCCATATCATTCCCTGGAGAAGAGGAGCCAGTCACGGTAGCTTATCTCATTAGGCCGAAGCCCTCCTCGAAAATCTCGCCGTTGCAAGTGTACGAGATAGAGTCCGGTGATGGATACTCGCACTACTTCAACTTTGGTATTGAGATGGAGAGGACGGGCTCCTCGCGACAGCCTGACTTTGTGTTCCGGGTAAGAGCCAGCAAAAAAATCTTTTTTACCTGTATTATGTACTAGCCAGTAACTTCGGAAAAAAATAAATGGAGCAGATTTTTGCTTGAGACTTTTTAGGGCAATAATAGTAGCCACTTTAGTTGCCGAGAGAAAGTATTTTTTGTGACAAAAAACCTAGAGTGTGCTGTAGCGAATCTGAGAAAATCCACATTCCATGAAATTGCTGACAACTGATTTACTACGGCAATTTATTACATTGAGGGAGTCCCCCGTAGTTGATTATCATTCTTTTCTGCCTATAAATGGCTCCACGGTCGCCAGCATTGTTGATAATCATGCTGGTTGGCTACACTGAGAATAAAAAATTATAGTATGAGCATCTTCCGGTTGAGTAGATTGCATCCACTTCCTAACTTCTCCAGTCGGACGAGAATGTCATTAATAAATTAAAACTTTTTTATAGCCACACACACATGAGATTAACTGCACACAAAATCCTTCCTCCAGCTTACTTCTATTACTCTAATATAATCATCTTTTTCAAAAGATTGAATCAGAGATTTGGAGAAAAAAAAGTTATAAAAATATAAATAGATTTATGATCTTCCAACTTCCGATGTCTCCTCTCCCCGAAGAAAGTAGACCATGCGTAATTTTTTTGGTGCATAACATCCCATAAATGGAATAATAAAAAAAATTGTACCTGTGTCTCCTTTTTTTGTCCCCGCAGATGCTCAACGACAGTCTCCAAACGGTGGCTACGATTATTCTCCTGTCAAACTTCAAAGCTGCCACAGTCACGATCGAGGAGTCTTTATGGCCTTCCCAGAAAGCAATTATTCTTGGAACGGGAGTTCTCATGATCTGGGAACTGGTAACACAAAAATGCATAAAAAACCCACACACACTATTAACTTGCTCCTTAGCTTATCTTCCACACGATTTTTCTCCTTTTTTGTACCGGTGTGTGAGCGAACCTAATGAGCCACTGAAACATTAATCCTTTTTTTACCTGCCTCTTTTATGTTGTTCCCTTTTGTGTCTACTTATCCGCAATTTGTATTGTTCTTATCCATTCATTTTTTTGTTTCCACTTTGATAGATTAGACAAGATTGATGTAAGTGAAAGGTTTCCCCCAGATTCATGCAAAACCGTTAATTATTTTTTTCAGGTTCAAGGAATCCGACGGAAGGCGACGATCATCAAGTCCGTCATTGTTGGTTGTATCATTCTCACGTGCTTAATTGCCCTGATCGCTTACCTCATTTATGAAAGTCATCGTGAAATTCCATACGACTGGAAGTAACATTAAGCTAAATGTTAATCGCATATTATAATTATTATTCTATTAATTTTTAAAATCATTATAGGAAGCCAATACTACATTATATGTAATTCCGTCTCTTATACATACATACATGTACTTATACAATACAATATGAATACATATATATATTTCTATATATATATATATTGAAAAAAATATGATTCTCCATTTATTATGATTATACTTACACTTTTCACAGGTCATTTATCTGCGAGTCAGAGGATAAAAAAAGTGAGACAGAATGAGTGAAAGTTTGCTGGTTACAAACACACCAAACTCACATACACACACACACCAAAGTCAGAACAAAAACAAGTCAGCAGAGCGTGTCTGATTATTTGTAATTCCTTTATATAAAGATTATACATACTTATAGAGAAGTTATATACATTTTATGTTTTACTTTTTTCCCCATACTTTCATGCCTTTATACACACAATTTTATGGTAGTTTGTACTTAAGGGAATTGTTTTTGTCGCGACAAGGTTCTCATCTCTTTTGGTAGCTTTTATGTGAAAAGAGAAAACAAAAGTTGTTTACTTGTACTTCTTGTTTCTTTCCCTTGAAAGGGTTTCGGTTGGGTGTCCAGGTGTGCTTGGGTTTTTATCCTTGATTACTGTAGCGTGTAGTTGGCTCCGTTTTTCCCCTTTTTGGTGGTGAACCGTGGGAAGAAATAATATAGTTGCGGATTTCCCCGTCAAAATAGACTTTCTCAAGAAGAAAAAAAGACAAAAGAGAAAAAATTGTTATTATTATACTGATAAGATATATAGTGATTACTATGTATGTACTAATTAACTTGAAACAGAAATAATTCCTCAACAAAAATATCTTCGCAATAATCGCGTCACAAAAATAAACACAAAACGCGTTACTTCTTCTTCTATTACTTCATAGAATCACTTTTCTGAGATCACAATAAAAAACAAAATGTTTTAGGAACCCTGAAAACTAACATAAAACACTTATCTAATGCTCGAGATTAGCTGATTACCACATCACACCTTAAACAAAAACAAAAATGTTGCTCGTTACATAGTAAAAAGTAGTGTATCGGTCTGAGTGTGTAAATACGTATACATGCCTTTCTATATTACGGTTGTTAACTGTATTCAGTGGCCTTTCTTACATGAACATTATATTATTGTTATTATCTATGTAGTAAATTAGTCTTTAAGTTCGTTTCGTCTTATCGTACTTTTACCGGTTATCTTATTATGTGTCTTATTGTGTAATTGTAGAAGTAATCTTTTTCTATACATCAAATCAAGTAGACGTAAGTAGGCAACTAGACTTATTAATTACTTACCAACATGGTGATGATTTTTTTGAACAATGATGTTGGTAGTTGTGTGTATTTACATATTATGTAGATGTTTATGCACGTGCCACGTTTGCATTCTTTCAATTGGGTTTTTATTAATATTAATTTGTAGACTCCACGATTTTTTTTACACATTTAAAATTGTTTCTCTCAATTGTTGCTTGTTGTACACAGTACCAAATATTAGCAATAATAATAAGAATAATAATAATTACCAGTGACGTTGCACTTTAAATTGGATAGTTTAAAAATGTAAATTTGAAAAAAAAAATTCAAGACCAGATGTTATCCAGTACCTTTGCAATAATCGCCTACTTATCCACAGTCTGTCAAAATGACATAATACTTGATTCGTTGCAGATAACCACAAGTTTATACGAGGAACGAGTCATTTGCAATTTAATATTCGTTGAATATTTCTATTGAACAATTAATTACCTTCAAATCTAAAGATTGCATGAGCTCTTTGAAAAAAGACCAGTTCATTTTCACAAGATTAATTTCAGATTTGTAAAAATTCGGAACTGAAGAATTAAGCTTTGAAGACAACTAATAAATTACTAACACGTAAACAATATTACCTTAAAATGCTAGCTAACTGACAACAAATTTGAAATTATAGAGGAATAAACCATTTCTTCACTAATTACCTCTCGGATCTAAAACAGATTTATAAATTAAGATTGTAATGTTAAAATTATGACACGATATTATGTAATTAACTCTGATGAAATTGAAACTGGATGATGGGACTAAAAACTGTACTGTGTAGAGTACTAATTATGTAATTAATCGCAAACTCACAAATCTAGACACAAAGCAAGAGGTTTAACAATTTCTTATTTCTTCTCTGTTAAAAAAAACTTAAATAATCTCCGGTTACTCTCACTCAATTTCCTCGAGTAAAATTTTTGCCGCTGGATGGTCGAAATGTCCATCTTCACATTTATGTGAAACATTAATCGTAGAGATATATCCACTTACATGAACTAACATCAATGTGGGCATGAATAAATTCATCAGTCAAATAAGGTTTCTGTTAATTTCGAACCACACATTTCATTACAACTTTGGCATTACAGATTTCTCTTACACAAAGGTAAGAGGCGGTATCCAAGGTTTACCTAAATATCGTTTACAATATTTCATTGCCACAATTTAGACTAAATGTCGTTGAAGCATCTCAATTTAAAAATCCACAGTAGATAGCTTTTGCTGGAAACTCACTAAATAATATATTTACTACAACATTAACTCTCAAAAAATCAATTTCTTGATGTAATATTCTAAGAGACACAATGAACTTCCAAAAATAAAGTTGGTAGCAATACGATGATGTCACCCTTATCTTTCTAAATTGAATCTTGATATATTTAATAACAAAAGATTGTTTCATGTAAGCGAGTAATGTACACAAGCACCAATAACCATGTTTCGAATTTTCAAATCCGAGTGGTTTCTGGATTAACAAGTGAAATTGTGGAGGACACGCGCAAACGCAGGCATGATTGGCATACTTTCTTTGCTCAATCAAGAAAACTTAACTATGAAAATAAAGAAAAGTATACTCACTTTGAACAAACAAGTAATGGTACACAACAAGTATGGACAAATAAATGGTGATTTACCGAAAAAATATTTGAAACAAAAAAAAAGTTTACCAAAGGAAGCCTCATCATCGGAACAATTCAAGCACTTCTGTAGTACCAGAGGAACCTTTTTGCTACTAACATCAATACTACTACTATTACTACTTAACTAACATAGATGTCGAAAATAGACTCAAATTGTAAACAAAAATTCAAAGTGACTTTAAGTGACTTTTCTCGCAAAAAATAATAATCGTAAAACTAACACGTGCTATCCATCGTAATACTAATAATAATTTTATAACGAAATATGAAATAATGCTGAAATCACTAACTCACAATTTCTAACATAAAATCTTATATAATGTTCGTCACAATAAATTTGTACATTAAAATAAAGTGAATGGAAATTTCAAGTAATAAATTATATTTAAAACATCATAAAAAATTAATCATTTCGGTCTACACTGCAATTTACTGAAAAAATTGTGTGAAAAGAAGAAACCTAATGTAAAGTGACCATCTCAATTACTAAATGACTCTATTAAAACTGGAAATTTTGCGATAAATTCAATTAATCAGCTAAAATAATAGCATGAAGACGACTTTGTTGCACATTGCCCATCACGCTTCTTTGTACATATGACTTCGGAACGGAAGTTCATTCATTCATAAAAATCGATCCGTGTGACTGGAGTTGCAAATTGTGAACCCTGAATCATGAACTCTTGACCAACCTCACCTCTTATCTTTCATGAGAACATGTCTTAATTAAATGCCAACATGCATATTCAAGCTAAGTTTCGGGGAAATAATCAAGGCAGATTCAAATTCTTGCCGCTTGTAACGTGTGAAAATGAAAGAATATTAATTGATTGACGAACCATTTCCGTCTCCTTCATATATTAAGAGTGCTGGTTTGAACTTGAACTAGGTTTTGGAACATAATTAATTTAGAGTGGGTACCTCTTGTAACTTGAAAAGGATGAATTTGCTGCTTAAAATCAGATTAAAGAAATTCTATTAAATGTGTGAAACAGCCGAACTCATGAGTATACGAGTTTATGTAATAATTGTTCATGCTAGCTCCTAATCCAGAAAATGTTCCAACAACATTGATGACACAGCTCGTGATTATCTTAATGGTGGTAGACTAACTGGAAATTATTGATTTCTTTTTCGTTGGCCTTAACATCCCAATATCTTTTGTGGACACTTCATTCAATATTAATTTCCCCACTCTCCACTCTTATTCATCCTATCCACGCTGCATAGTGAATTCAACGTGTGCCTGGCCTATATGTATACCTTCCTTTTTTCAATAAAGCACAACAAAGAGCAAGCATTTCATTTCCTCTTTTCTTTGCTTTTCTATCTTCCATTTTCACCTTGGAAAGCCGTGTGAAATGCAGACTCGGCAGTTCCTTCCTTGTCAATTACTGTCCTTTTTTGTCGGTTGACACATTGTCAACTGTCGACAGACAGAGTCCTTTTGTTGCACATAATCAACCACCGCTAAAAAAATGAGGAGCAGAGGTCGTCCACAGTGTCTTTTCCTTTGTGATACAGAATTGGCCACTTGAATTGTAACTGGTGTTTATATTGTGTGTGTCTGTGCATCGATATGAGAATTTTCGATTTATTTCTTGAAAGTGGACTTTACCTAAATTCTGAAAGGGAATAGTGTCCACCTCGCCAAACACAAAAGTTTACCTATATATTCATCTATGAAGTTTTCCGGTACCTCATTCATTTTACAAACTCGACCTGGTTCGACTGTGGTTACAATTATTATTACGTTTCCACGTAGTGCACACAATATTTTTTAACCTACAGAAAAAAGACACGTTATGTGTGGCGGGATACTCTGGTATTGTGTCTGGATAACAACCTAGATATTTATGGAGCGGACTCTGAAAATTGAGTTGGAGCTTTCTCCATTCTTCACAGGTTTGTGTTTGTGTGACGCTTCTGTGTTGTGTGTGTGGAACATCGGGAAAGAAATTAATACTGCATGAAAGGTAATCGATACGTGGTACGCAAAGGATGAGCCCTGGGTAATTAAACACGCCATGCCAAAAAAAACTTGACTTACTGTCAAACTCGTATCTAGTCTGAGCGACATTTCCTTCACGGAACAAAAAGCCTCGCAGAGAGTGCATTGTGGATATTGTTAATATAAATGAAATTTTTCACACTCGCTATCCATCATCCTTATCAGAATAAGTGGCGCCACTGAATGGAGTCAACAGTTCCACCATCTCTCAAGCAAGAGGTGACCAACAACTCAACAGTCAGACTGGAAGAGGTCATGAGAAAGGAGAAGTCAGAGAGCACTACAGCATTAGTAATGGGAGGTCGAAATAGTGTCAATCCGGAACAAAGTAGGGCGCCAAGTACGGTGAGTTCAGTGGTTGGAGAAAATGACACCGAGATGGAAATGGATAGTCAGATAGGCAGTGTGGGATTTTCCGGGTCAAATATTTCCGTTCAGGGTGAAACTCCATATGTGCGTGTAAAGTTAATCTTTCTTGGAAGAAAAGTGAGCTTTTCCATATTTTGTGTGTAAAGTTTGTGAGATTTATTTGTGGACTGTGATTTCAGGGAGAAATATTTCGGAGGATACGAGAGTTCGAGAAACTTAAGGATGTGAATACATTTGTTACCTTCTTATCAGCCATTCGGCAAGGTATATACATACACGAAACCAATCTCATTAATTATGTATACTTGTTGTAACACGTGTTTCATAATAATTCTATTGATTGCAGAAACACTATGTGTTTATGACATATACGAGTATACAAGGAGAGAAAAACTTTATGAAGGTCGAAAACCCAATAGGCAATTACCCTGCAGGTGTCAATTTTGTGGTTGTTGGAACTTGCGCAATTTCATCAGCTCCAGAATTTACAAGGATGATGTAGTCCTTCTTGACAGTAAAGCAAGGACTGTCTCAGTATCGCTACCTGAGGAATTCGGATGCGAAATTTTAAGATTACGAAGTGTTCTTAGGTTCTTAGATGGAACCACAATTCACGTGAGTAAATCTTTAAATATTATTGTTTGCTGAAATTCAAGGAGTTTCGTCTCATCCAAGAAAAAGAATTGCGCTTTGATACAAAAAATGTACCAATGATTTTGGTTTGTAGGGAATGGATGTGATCGGAAGGTATGGTACAATAGGTTACATATTCCCATCAACACCAAAAGATTACTGCCATGAGATTCGTGATGAAGTTCACAACTTGTTGTTCAAAGTGGAACGGAAGGTACTAGCATTCAAGCCTGCTGAATACGAGGTAACTTAAGCTGTTAAATGTGAACTTTTATGAGGAGGAGACAAGGAAGACATATAACAGTGATTTTTTAAATTTTATTCTTCAGGTTTGTAAAGTAAGTCGAATTGAGGTGACGTACTGGGTGGCCACGCTGAGAACACCGAAACAAGGGACCGTGGTTGTGCAAATGCTCTCTTCTGGGTTGCCTCTAACTCACAAAGCTCTTATCGTGGCTTTCTCACTATACCTTGTAACATTCGCGTGTTAACCAGACTACTTTATAAATGGAAGGCTTATTTTAAGTGCAGCATATAATCATTTACCAATAATTTATTTTCAAAATTTGTGCTAGATTTTTATTATTACGTAGTTACTTATTATTGTATTATTAATTCGTTAATCAGCAGAACATCCAAAACGTTAAACCTATCTACAAGATTACATTGTCTGTTGAAGAAATTTGAACAATAGCCCTTAAAATTAAACAGTATTAATAATTAGTAGATTTTACAAACTTTGTAACTCTTTTTTTAAAATATGGTTCTCGTGGGTGTAAATTCTTAAATGGGAAGCATTCAAATAATCATGCTGCGCTGACGAGTAAAAGGAGCAAAAACATTTTTTATTATATAATTAATTCGCAATAAACGTAACTGAGTA
>JAHZNF010001447.1:0-13458 GCA_027744215.1 Troglopedetes dispersus
ATACAACTTTTGAAACAGGACTGGCCCAGCCTATAGTTGGCCTTTAGGAGAATAAATGAAATGAAATGACGCCTTTTTAATCTGCACTGATCTGTGAGCAATGACGCACATCCCTGTGTATAGTCTCATTGGAATGTACGGAATTTATTCAGAAGGGAATTAAGAGTCTACTATTGTTATTATATTTTGCAATTTGTCTTCAATCAAGAATACTTATACACATTTAAATAGCAGAATAATGCACTAAGATTACGAAAAAATAATAATATTAGTACAGTAACGCGAAAATTGTTCCCTTCGTTTATAAAATTCTATGGATCATGCAAAGCCAAGAAACACGGGATTTTCCAGCTTCACCTAGAGTGGTAAGCAAACACACATGAAAAATTCTGAGGTGAATCAATAAACTTGAACTTTATTTCGTCATTCTTGAATTACACTTTAGATCATGCAAAGGTAATTTGCAAAACAAAGGCAGGATGGAGATGACAGCACAACACACTTCTGCTGAGGAGGGCAAGTTTAAGTTTTGACTTTGACGCAACAAGCACCTCGTCCGCCTATTTAAATTGTGCACACATATCTTTGGTACGCACGACGCACCTTGGTTTCAGTTTATGGTTAAAAACCAGTTAAAACAAGGCAGAAACGAATCTTGCAAAAACATGTCTGCAGAAAATCACGTCATCATTTTCATTTCAATGAATTAACAGGGAAAATAGAAGACTGAGGTTTACGAGCGAAACGCGACACACCAAACGCATTCCTTGAAGATCAAGCATCTCTGCTGGGACAAGGTGTAAATCATAATCATTCTGACACGATGAGTGATGGCATGTCACTGCCACAAAATCAATGAAATAAGTAGATCTGTATTATATACATAATTATTCCCTGCACGATATATTGAGAAAGATGAAAATCCTGAAGGAATTGTGCCGGTGCAAAGTAAGTTAAGGATATCTGGGATAAAATGACACTAATAAGCTGAAGCTGCTTTCAATTTATTAAAAATCATTTTTATTTGGGGGATGATAATGTGGATGTCTTTAAATGGGAGCGCTTTGGTGCAGGAAAATATGCAAATGCGACGCACAATGTCTTTTGCGCAAAAAATGGAGAGTGAGCACTTAAAGCGTGCACATTGTTCCTTCTAAAATGGCTCGTGTTGTACAAGTGGTTTTAATGTGGAAAATGGGAATATGACTTCATCTTCCTTGACTTGACCATGCAAGAAAGGATGCACATTATGGGTAATGTAACCCAGCAGCGCACACTTGCGCTAACCCACTCAATTATGCTTACATAGGTACACGCATCACTCTTAATTGTAACCAGATAACCACACTATACGCTTCATGCGCACAAAAAAGTTCAGCTTCACTTTTAAGCAAAAAAAACTTGTGGAAGTCGAGGCGTGTGAGTGCATTCTTTAACATTCACTAGAAATAGATGTTACGATTGTTGGTGTGAAGACCAAGGATTAATCAGTTTATAATGTCTTTGGTATCGGTTCAGTTCTTATTCTACCTTCTGCTAATTATAGCCGCTCAGAGTGAATGGTCACCCATGCCCATCAAATTATTGTGACACGTACTTACATTTTGATTAACTTCATGTACTACCATCACACACATGTCATTATTAATTGGCACTTGCTACCATCATCGATAAACTCTCATCCAGCCATTCACCCAGCCATTCCAATATGTTTAATAATAAACCTTCCTATCTCTGTATATCTCGCTAATTACAACCAGCAGCGACTGTCGTTTCGCGTGGAATTGGAAATTAAAAAGTACCGTGTACATTTTTTCCACGAGACAAAGACAACAACGGTAGCAAAAGATTTGACCGTGGGACAACAATTTTTTCAATGGAAAATACATACTTTCGAACATAATTCACCATTATACCGTGTCAAACTCCTGCAATATATATAGTGCCGACGCAAAGTGCCATAAGTAAAACAAAGACGTTGAGCTCGTCATGGCACATGCCATAAAGAAGCAAACAAACCAAAATGTCACAAAAAAAACTTGTTTCCAAAAAAACTGCGTAGATCAGCAAAATTGAACTGCGAAGCAAAACACTAATTTTGTTCTTCCTTTTCTGTATTTCATTACTATCTTATTGTGAGCTTTATATACTGTTCTATAATTTATATATATATATATAGGCAAAATTTAGTCTTATAAAACAAAACTACGTAATTTAAACCTGTGGAAATGAGATTGTTTTGTTAGGGCACACTTTGTTGTTCACTTTTAACCTGCTGCTCATTGTGAGTTCCATTAGTGTTACATGCCAAGTAGCAACCCAAATCGTCGTTTCTTACAGTTACAAAATAAGATTAGGAAGGTTTATGATGACATTGCTCTTCAAATTTTCAATTTGTGTGTGAGCAAGAAACCTACACACATCTGTGCACAGGTCTGGTAATTTTTTTTTCGACAAAGCCGTAACATAACTGTGCTCAAGAACTCAAGTAAACCACAACAGTCAGTGTGTGATGACATGAATAAGCCGTTATAATAACAGAACAGCACGAAATACATATATATATATGTATGTAATGCATGATCCCTAAAAATTTTTTCGCGGCCATCGTGATCAAAGCCAATGGCAAACAACTTTTGTTAGTCATATCCTACACTGACAAACAATCCTTCCAATTCGTTTATAAGTATAATACATACACTACCTCAAAACTGTTCATTATTTGCCCCTTCCTAATTTTCTAACATTTGGAAATAATAGCTACCCTCCTAAAGAGTTAATAAGCAGCTCCACTCATTAAAATTACCCTTCCAAGTACATCTTCCGATAGAATCTTTAAAGGCATAAGACGGGGCAGAATTAATTGTAGCCCAGTCTGACAATGTATATATCCTTTTTTGGCTCACTATTTCCAAATGACACGTTCTGTTGGAAGTGATCATCTAGAGCACCGGTGCAAGTCTACGGTTGGCAATATGTAAAATAATTAATAAGCAGGTGATGTGATGAGGAATTCAATAATTAAAGCATCCCGTTAGCGTGTGTAGCATGTAACAAAATATTAGTTCAATGTCCAAAGATATAATCTGAATCACCATCAGCACGGGATATGAAAATAAAAGGGAGGTCATGTGTACTTTAAATAAACGATAAAAAATTCTTTGTTTTATACATTTATGAAGTTATTGGTAAACAATATCGGGATTAACTAAGGTAAAAAAAGCGTTAAGCTTTGGAATTTTTCTAAAGGTACTTTCACACATCTGACCTACACATATGTTTATCTCGTCCATGCGATGAGGTGACATGCGAACATTGTCAGCCTATCTGTAATATTTACATTGCTTTGCGATTGTCACAAAAATCAACACTCAATTAAAAATTTGCCTTTGCAGCAGAAAAGGGAATTAACTCTGAAACCTACCTGAGCATGAGAAATGATCAAATCAGACACGTGCAATTCTTTAATGAGGCAGGGCAAAGTGCGAACAAATCAGAGATCCCAAGAAGAAATCCAGTAAACTCATTCTTTACTCTCTTATCTAATTTACTGTTGTTTTTTACACATGTATTTGCTTTGTGTCACTTCACCTGCACCTCCCCGCTCTCCACTCATGTACCTTTTTAATCGCTATTATATAGCGCAAAAATAAAGGAAGCGCTGCTGGTGAACAACCTAACACCTTGAGCAAACAAAATTGCACAATCGGAACAGTTTCGAAAGACTCACAACGAGAACAAGAAAAACAAGCTGTGATACTGATAAGCAACCAGGAATCATGGGATGCTCGTCTACCAAGCGTCTTTCTTTGCACCAACTGATCAACCGAACATGTCGACAAGGTGTCCAATACTAACGGCAAAATTGAAGAGATGGAATCTACTATACCATAAAAGTTATAGATTGATCATGATCCTTCTACTTTCAGGAAACACACACGTATGCATTACTTGCACATGTGTTCGAATTTGCAGTTGCAACTGTACAAAATGTGAGAGAACTGTGCCCTGTGTCCTATGTATAGCCCCTCCACCTAAAAATGGGTCTTATACGACTAACACACTAATCAAGTGTGTGAACTGAAACTATTTCGAACATGATATGGATGTGCACACGATGCCATAGCCAAACTTCATAATACGAACATGTTTTAGACCTTAAAAAATTGGCAAGTGTCATACATGCTTGGAAGAGGGATAATTGTGAAATCCTTAAACATTAAAAATACATATACCTAATCAGATCCTGCCCATGCGCGTTTATTTTGCTATTACCCTGTTTACTAAGTATGACATGACACATTCACGTAAGAATTATGAACTTATGTGTGGCGTAATTCTAATGAGTAAAAATATAATAATTCCTCATTTTCATAGTTCGTGTCAATTTAAACACTAGAATTTAGGAAACGCTATTTGATAAGTGTAATCACAGTCCTATTTTTAAAACTAAACAAAGTGTGTACCTTGTACCTATCAGCTAAAAATCTGCAACGCATGCCATCTTCATCACTAGAAATAATCAGCCTGCCGTCATGTCTGCTTATGAGTCTTATCATCGACAATCTTTACTAAACTTGTTTTCATCTTATCCGCTGCTCTTGAAAACAGTAATTGAAATACAACCGGGGTTTCCTTAACATGAGGAGTAAAAACAGTGCCAGCGGGCCGTTTGCATGTAAAGTGAAATGATGATGAGTTTGGATCTCTGATGCAGAAACAAATCTCCGCTTAATTCCATGTTTTTGAGATTGAATGAAATATACTACAATTATCATTTTGGTTACCTAAAATGTAACCTATCATTACTAGATTTTTATTGCAGTGGCGTCTCAAAACGGAAACGGTAACACCACACTCAAAATGCTTCAACCGTGATGTGATGGATTTTCCCCTAACGTCTTCCATCGATGCAGCGGACCATGTAATGCGTACATTCTAACTAGAGATTTGTAGACAAGTGTGTTTCACTGATATTAAAATTCCATCTTACTATACAAATCCTGCACGAGGAGGGCATAATGGGAGGAATAATTTTTTTAGAGAGAACAACAAGTCGCTTGTTAGTGACATAATTACAAATTGAGTTGTCAGCAGAAAAGCCAGGCAGTCTAATCTGGCCTTGCCAAGTATAATCTGGCTCAACCTAGAAACGGCTTCAGTGAACCTTTCCGAGAAAAAAAAACGCTGCACAGGATCTCCGATTACGACATGATTTTTCAAGAAACACACTTGCTGACATGTTTGAAAATAAAAGTCTTCATGTAAAAAAAATAAAACCGTTGCTTACGTGGTCGATTCGGTGTATTTAAGTTGAAGTATGTCGCTGAAATTTTTACGCACAATTTACAGATTGACTCATCTGAATTCACATGTGATCACACTATTGAGCATTGAAATTTTTATCCAAGGACGGATCACGTATTCACTATACAAATTAGTATTTCAACGAAAAGTTTGAATTTTGAATGCAAATTTAGTCGCCGGTAAAGCAGTTCAAAGTCGTGATGCACTAGTTCAGCAAGAAAAAAAAAGTCATTTACTTAACCCAAGAATTCCCTTCCACCAAGTTGCTAAAATTACCCTCAACACTCTGAATTTGAAGTTCCAATGACTTCTGCGTGTCAGGCAAAATGTGAAACGAAAAATAACAGAGCTATGCACACACCTGAGCGACTTTTCATGAAACAAAGGACTGTACTCCAAAAACTCTGAATGGTTTATCTTTTGAACATTCAGCTGTCACAAAATTAATCCACAGTTTGCTTTTGCATTAACACTGTGGTCTTCTTTGTTTCATTTGCCACATGCAAGCCGTCTTTGTCAAATAATAGAAATATAAAAAATCCCAAGCAGCACAAATGCTACGAGTTCTCTCCACTTGCAATAATAATGATGATGATCAATAGCTTTGCGAACAGTTGCGCAGCGGCCACCAAGCTCCGCTTATGACTGTAACTGAACAAATGGTTATCTTACTGTTTATATGATGTATGGAGAAGAAGAAACAAAAAAATGAAGGGTTTCGTTCGTTTATGCTCTGTTGTTTACGTTTTTGCCTGCTGGTAAATTTCTACTGCTAAAAAATTGTACTGCATGAATATTACAATGCGTGAGTGTGTACCTTAATCATACAATATGCAAGTTAACATAACGCTCGTGGTGAGTATCCCATCATAAAAAAAGATGAGCCATGGTTGTACGAGTATTTTTTTACATCTGCTGCATCTGCAGTCAGAAAGAACCACTCATTTTCTTGCGAGCTGCTTGTTTCAACGTTACGGAAGAGAAGGAGATGAAAAAAGCTGAATCGGACAAACCCACAAGCACTCAAGCAACAATATAATAACAACAATTCCCTTTTGGATGTGGGAATCTTCTCCAACAACTGTGTATCCAAACAAGCACACATTTTTTTGTCTGCGTACTGTTATGTTATCCTTATCTTACTTCCTTCTTCAGACAATGTTTCAAGATGTGACATAAGAACATTATATTTTCTTGAACGAACTTGTACTTTTTACCAACAAAAGTGTGAAATATGCATCCGATCCGTACATCACAATCAACATCACACGAATCAACCATGATCCACAAATGTAACCCGGATAGTAAACGTCAAGTCGCAAGAGGTATACACGCAAACATTTTTTTGTCGTCTTGTCAAAAGTTATTGGTCTTTTTCATCAATGCTGCTCTTTTTTTTCTTTGTTCGGATCTTGTATGAATGGAATATAGGTCAATTTTTGTAAACAAGTTCATTTCACTTCAAAAGCGATATCATCTGCATGTACACGTTTTCCATTGCACAATCTTGTGTATACGTGTAGTAATAATAATAGTAATCATCACAACGTACATACCAAAATGGTAGTAAAGAGGTTAAAACGAAGTAGGAAAAGATTGCCAAGCATGGAGACATTACTCATTGTAATGATTTATTTGTGAAGGAAGGGGAGATGTCAGTATGTCTGCAGAAAAGTGCAAAGAACAGATTAGGTGGAATTATAATACATTCTTGCATTAATGATTGTCGGTTTTATGTTCTTTTTGAAAACATTGAACTTTTCATTGAAATTTTAATCTTTCTTGTTTAATCTCCGTGATGTGCCATTTTTCAAAGGCTATTAACATCAACATCACTCAAAGGCACATTCTCGTCACGATTCAGAAGGATTCATTGACCCCTCTGTTCTGTAAGTATTGTTGCTGTATAAATAACATCTACTACAACTCTTTTGCATTTCTTGGGAAGCTCAAACACGGTCCAGTAGTCCTAATATTAGAAGATGATGATGGATGAAACAAAAAACTAGGTGGTTGACTTGTTAGACAGGTACCGGATGAGCAAATAATATAGTTGATCATTTTTATGTAGGTATGTATATCATAATTTAAAAAATGAGTTAAAAATGACTCGTCTACTCCATTCGATTGGTTCATAATCTTTGACTTGCTAATCATGCGAGATCTTCTGATACGAAATATGGTTGTACTCGAAATATTCAGGTAGAAAAAAGATGGAGTGCAAAGTTATCAAAATTAAATGTTGACGTTATATGTATCTTCGTCGTGTCTTGCGAGTGATTAAAGTTTCTTGTGGTATATTGCATTCTGACTCTGAATTCGACCGGCGGCAAATGGATAAAAATAAAGTTTGCAAATATTTACATGACACTTGGCCTGCGAATGGCTTGTAATTTCGTTTACAGCGGAGATGCGGAGAGAAGCACATCCACTAACAAAGCATAATGTACAAACTAATGTACAAACTTCAATGCACTATAAAGTAGGTATGCGTGTTTGATTCTAAGCAATGCAATTGAAAATCCATAAAAAATGTCACGAATGACTCCCTCCTTACATTTCAACGATGAATGAAGTGCAGAGGAAGAAATTAGTATTTATTGTGGTGCATCAGGGTTTGCTACCTTTACTGATTGTACGTACTATTCTCACAATTTTGTTTTTTTTTCATGTGTCAATTACCAATTTATTATTCTAACATAATGTGCCAATCCACTCCAAACACACTACGATAAGCCTACACAATTCATGACTGTAAGAAACTACCGGTCACATCTGCAGAGATAGTTCTACAATATTGTTGCTATCTTGCCTAACCCTTTTTATGTAAATGGAGCACCAACAACCAAATCCACTTCAATCTACCCTCTTCTAATAAACATTTTCCACTTGATTCATCAAGTCGTTAATTTGCATACCACGATATTGTAGAGTAGTGTAAACATTTCAATTTTGAAAATTTAAGTGCATACGAGATAATTTATGTGAGATAATGGACCTTTAGAAAACATAAAAGTTCAAACATAATTGCCACCTTTTATTTATGTCAATATATACGAAGTGCACGGTAACAATGGGAAAATCGACAAATTCGCCTCTGCGAACTGCATGCATTCAGTTTTTTTTACCGCAAATATATAAAATAATTCAGAAATGCCCACTTGAGATAGGAACTTGCATGAATTTTTTTTAACCTGTAATCGCCCATTTCTCACAAATATTATGGCGATTTGTTGAGGTAGAATTATGATACTACATACTAAAATGATAAGTATACCATACGAGGATGTTATTATTTAATGACTTCCTAAAGTTAAACGTTGAAACATGCATGAAGTCACCTATTACAAGAATCCATATAATCACCCCGGATAAATTGTTAAATACATGCTAAGCTAAGTCTTCAGTTTAAAAAGACAAGCGAAAATAATTTCATTGTCTTGAGTTTGTGTTCATTTTTTCATGTCTTTGTGAAGAAACGGAATTCCATACCGGGAAACTGCTCTGTTACAGTAATAGCTCAGGAAAACATGAAAATTTATAGACGATGGAACCCGGCAGTAGTTTGTATATTATGTGTATACATGAATCGTGATCATAACTGTAAAACCAATTTTAAGCGAGCGGCGTATGTAAATGATATTTACACATGAGATTTGTTTCCATTCAAACCACCACGGTGACCTATCAAAGAAAAACAATTGCTGATCATATTCATATTGCACACTATATACCTACTAAACCATCACACCTGCTGGCTACATTTCCCAAAGCTCGGTTTTAATGATTATAAAATGATTCATCCTAGTTTGCTGTGGCCAGTTTCACACTTCTTTCCATTCACTTCTCTAGCCTCGCTAATCTTTCCTTCCAGCGTAAATCCCCTTACAATGAATTCACAAATATGTACATGAAATACCGGAACAGTATGGGAATACAAGCAATTCTTGGAAGCAAATGTCGGTCAAAACTCAAAAGTGATACGACTAACCAAGCTGCTCCATGTTATTCCATAAAAACATTAATATATTTATAATGTAAGATGGATCATCTTACAAAGAGCTTGTCTGGCAATAATATTCACATGTAATAAGGCTGTCAGACAGACTGGAAATTCCTCAAGGTTTTGACTTCCTTTTCCATTTGCTACAACTAGACTTGTCATATGCATAATGAGATGATTTGGAAGAAATGAATAAACACATTACCAGTTGTACATTCTTCTAGCCATTGAAATGAACGCACTTTTTGCTCCGTTGTTCCATAGATTACAAGAGCAGTGCATCAATCATCTTAATATTGAACGACTACATGTAGAGCAACAACTGCATGGTGCTAACATTTTCTGCGCACAACAATACAGTCGTAAGTAAAATATTGCCGATTAGTTTGTTTTGTTTCTTTGAATCTATTATTACCAAATCATTTTGAGGAAAATAACACTCTTCATGATGATTTTTCAAGAAAAGGAATAACAAATAATAAACGATAAATGTATACTTAATCATCATTTAGAAAAGCATTTTTTGTAAATACAATACAGCACCTCATTCATCAATCAACGTGCCGTAATTACCATCAGATTCCGATACACAATGTAATTCTTATACAATGGCTGTAGAATGCAGGACGAACGACCACTTTCCGTAATAAAAAGGACATAAAAAATGCATCTTTACTCTTGACTTCTTACAAAAATTTTGTACGGAAACTTGAAAAGGTGCGTGTGCAAAAAAAAGGCCATGAGTGAATAAACCACATTGTGGAAATTGACTAAACCATTATACTTAAGTAAAATTTAATCACTTCCAGACAAACGATTTATGAGCTCCTTGCCAACTTCTGGACAAGCTTAAGTAACGTGGCAAATTACGAAAACAAGGAACTAACCCACCCAGCCAACCTATCCCATAAGAACGCCGTCCAAACAACCAACAAAACAACTTTTAGTTACACTAAGAGGCATCGCCTTCTCCATTGTAAAAACTAGTAGTCATAATTGCAGAATTGCCAGTTGATGACTTGAATGGCTTCCTTACTCCACGATATGATGATGCTATTTGAAATTCATAAACAGCGTTCACGCTTCATTTCTTGCATTAAAAAATTGCAAAAGCAGTGCCGTGTCATCACAAGTTTACGATTTGATACTACATATCTGTATCAATGTGTGGGCTTTTATAACGACTCCTTCAAATCTTTTAACGCACACCATTTGCTTTTTGATTACCAGTTTGGACCACTACGCAGCCACGTGCATAATAGCACGTACTGCATACATTTGCAGGTACTTACAAAAGATTTAAAGGTAGGCAGTTCTTATGTACAATCAAAATTGCTACCCAAAATTTCACAAAAAAACAAGATAACCTGAAGAAATCAAAAGTTAATTCAAACTTGATAAGGTGACTTTGTTGGCTGACTCAACGTTTAATAGATCCTTCGTAAATATTGACGGGTTTAACTAAACTTTTGCTAAAAATTTCGGCGCTGTCAGTGTCAGTCGTTGCTGTTTTCCCACGGTCTTTTTACGGACATTTAATACATATGTAGATGAACGGGACGGAGGTGCTTTTTTAATTTCTGCCAACGTTCGGTTAATCAAATCCGTAAACTTATATATGCAGAACGGGGAGGAGCATGTTCTTATAAGATATTTGAATTCTTTCTTTAAAACTTTTTTATTTCGAGATCGTTCATCTTACAGCTTCCGATTATTCATGCATTTTCTCATTTTGCCTCATAGCTCAAAAGAATGTACTCTGTATTTACACTTGTACTTAAAATGTACATTTATAATCCTATATTTATTTATTTACAATCACCAACGGTGGCCTTCGTGTTTCACTTTACTTAGTAGCTGCTCGATTTGATTTAAAAATTGGCGACTGAAACTAGCTTCCGCCATTAATTCAATAAAACACAATTCTTTTACTAAATTTTCTTTCCAGTGCGCCAATCCTGTTTTATATTTGAAGAAGCCAAAACTCTCAGCAAACTGAGTGCATAGCATAAGATAACATTAATGAAGAAGGTCAAGGTTGTCAAACACACATGCATAACTTAAAAACAAAAATAATGTGCGCACTTAAGTATTAGTCTGCCTTGTACCATTCTCAACAGTTTTCCAAGTAAAATCCTAAAAATACCGCAACTAACTCTATAGGTAAGGTATGTGTTTTATATTAATTGCCGAGGTACAAGTTTGCAATTGTCTGGAAGTATTCACACAAGTGCAAAATATATTATGCTAATTCAACGAAAGTGCACCTGTTGTGAAGTAGTACTACACAAAATAGCACCAAGAGGGTACATGCTCCCCATCCTTCTCAAAGTAGAATTATATAGCTAAAAATAACACCTTCGTAACTGTAAGTTTTACCGACGTAAATCATGCAGACATTATACATACGTAAGACACTTGAAACGCTTCGTTTCACAGGTTAACTGCACAAACTATTCATGTGATTGCTGGAAAATTATCATGAGAAATTATTAATAGCTATACTATGTATACAAAAATTTGCAATAATGGTATGCACCATGTGAACGGAAAATACGTTTCAGCCGATAACTAGAAACCGCAACTCTGATACATATTCAATAAAATTCCAATAGAAATGTAACATGTTATAATCCTAGTAGATTAAGACTGCGGCCAGTTTCGTGTGCATGAATACGTCCACTTAGTTTGATAAAAAGGAATGAAGATGATTATGGGGTTCCCTAATTGTAACAATAAAGGTACAATTGGGATGTGTGCATAGGCAATCGGAAGCGAAGGGAGTTTTACTCTCTGCTTTGTGAACAGTTGGAAAGTCCTTCCGACATCTAATCTGTCTCATTAAGAACGTTGATGGAAAGGCTAATACTAAAACCCGTTGTTCCTGCATCAGAGATAACTATAAATTCTCATAATTTTTTTTAACCATTTACGCAATGCATTGAAACATGACTATGAGTCATGACACCTGATGAGGCAAGCAAGAGCCTGGACTAAAACCATGCCAAACCATTTCTATAAAGGAGTCAAATGCAAACCTTATTTATATTAGCTGTAGATTCAGACTGCGTATCAATTTTTTGTGTAAAGCAAAAACTTTTAAGCATTGAGGTTAATTAAGCCGCGTCCTTTTTTCACCACATATCTCCTCGATATCTACTCGATATTTAAACTCTATAAAAACCATGTAAGATTAAAAATGTCATACGAGAAATCGGCATGCAGAGTTTTGCCAAGACTTTCAGGTTACCTGACCTTTGGTTGCTCTCTGGGTTTAGTGCGTAAGACCTGAGTCATAATCTATTCTGTAACCTCATTGTTCTGGAGTTTTCGCGTTTAACGGCCTAATTGTGAAAATTACCTGATCTTAAAATAAAAAAATTTTGGTACTGCTGTGTATGAAATCATTTATTCGCATATCCAACAACCATGTGAAAACCTTACAGATTAAAATGACACGAAACGTTTTAACCCTCAGAAGACAAAAACATGAGAGAGTCGGAAGATAAGTTTGAAATTAAAAGCACTACATTGGAAATAAAGTCAGTGCGACGGGCAATTCTTATACTTACGACCGCGGCGATGTCAAACAAGACAGAATCCGAGTTGACATAAAAACCAAATGTCATTGATGTCTATATTTTATACTTCGGGTCAGAATGCATGCAAGTTGGCCTATGTGAAATGTACACAAATGAAAATATGTTGAGATTCGCATGCCTGATTATTTTTACAAGATAAAAAACTAATTCGTACCACTAATACGCATTCTAAATTGTAAGACAATCCTCGTCTCTTCCTTTTTCATAAAAGGTAACAAATAGGTTTAATTTGGTGGACAGGATAATTTGTAATCTGAACTATATAGGAAACATATGTTTCCTTTGGTGAAACAGCAAGACTACCATAAAAATGATCGGTTTACCATTGTCGTATTTACCTGCGTTATGTAGAAACACAGAAATATTTCCTCCACTATGTAATAGACTGTTGTACATAAGTCATGCAAGTTTGATGAAAAGCCGAAATTTTAATGATTTCCATTCACATACATACTTTACATAATTAGATTTTGCAATTGTAAATACAAGGTACAGATCCTGGGCTTCTTAGAAAGGTATAAAATTACAAAGTTTTTTTCCACGTCT
>JAHZNF010001448.1:0-13485 GCA_027744215.1 Troglopedetes dispersus
CACATTTTGAGCGGTAGGCATTTCGGATTACTTATCCGCAAAGTGAAATTTAAATTCTCCAGAGGCAGATAGCCGCAACTATTCAAGTCCAGTGTGGCTCGAAGGATCTTTTTGCTTGAAAAGATTGACTTTTTGACCGAGCGTTCTACCTGAATTGGCTTAAGAGCATCAATATTTTGGGAGAGATTGTGGTAGCCTAAAAATCTCAAAATCTTTTCCCCAATGTGTACCCACTGGTCGGAGTACTCGGTGTACATGTATGCAACCAGCTTGTAGACCAAGCTTCCGTAGCTGGTTTTAAACGGTGCAGGTAGCATCTCCTCCGGAGAATGGAGAGAAAAGCGAAATCTGTTGTTTCCTGCAGGCAACTCGTACTTCTCTGACGAATTGGCGGCTGTAAAAACAAGCGAAATACGACATGGAGAGAATGTAGAATTAGAACGTTTCGCAATAGTCATGTTTACACACGTCGTGTGCACATCTGAATAATGTATGACTGATTACGAGTTTCGGTCACAGTGAATAATTAATAATACTGGTGTGCCTTTTATTACGTTTTTGAGGTAAAATGTCGATCATGATGGGAGATAGTTGGTAGGTAGACTCCAACTCTCCAGAGCCCTGCAGGATGTTATCGTACTTTTTGTGGAAACTCACGCGATTGTCCAAATGTGTTTCGAATTTCAGGATGCATTGAGCTTCCAGTTGAATACGAATTCCTACAGACAAAATAAACCCTTGTCATAACTTCATTTTTTCATAAAAAAGTTGAAGGGAAAGTCTTTTGATGGGAAAGAAGGATTTAGGGGAAAGCATACCGTGTTTTCTGACAGCTTGATTAATTTGTCTTACCATTGTGAGAAATGGGCCATCCTACATCTATTGCAAGTTGTCCATTAATTTTCCCGTATGGCTTTAGTATTGCGTTATCCAGAACGATTACACCTGTAAATTGACACCCAAAGCTTTCCCATTTCCCTGGTTTGCATGAACTACGAAGAGAACCTGCTGCTCCGAGCAATGCAGCAGCGAAGGACATGTTTGAGGCAACAACAACAACGATAATGTCAGTCAGGAGTACACCACATCTATTATGTACACATTTCAGAAGCTGTTTTTTTATTATCGGGCCACACGTGTGGTTGCTTTCTAAATTTTTGCTTCATGTCTCGTCTTTGCCAATAATACGGATACAAAAGACTAGAGTGATCTAAAAAAAGAAAGTGTCGGTCACATACTGACACACTCTAAAATTCATGCTTTTACTTTGAAGTTTTTGGAAAGCACTTTCTTTGACTAGATCATGAAACGGAATAAAAATGTCAAAGAGTTCAAATTGGTACTCAGTACACGTCCTTCTCTCTTCAATCGTTGTTTACGATGGCTGCACTCAAGCACTCTCACCTGACCGCATATTATTTAGTTGTGTGTTTGTGTTGAGGGGTGAGTAGTGAGTATAGAAGAAAATAGCGTCGGGTGCTGGTATGACATGTGTCTTGTGGTTATTATGTGCCTGTAATTGTCAAACTTAAACCCGAACAAAAATTACAAATTATACTATGAAGGGGTTGTGGTGGCACCGTATTCAGCGCTTTCTTTTGTGTCATGCGAAATCCATCTTGATGAAGAAAATATTTGTCCCACGCTTCCATTTACAGACTGAAAGAATGTCGATGTACAATAATACATATGAACCTTCAGATTTCCCAGTCCAATCAATATTCATGTTTGACAAATGTTTGAACGCATTTTTGTTGCATGCTGTATGTGCTATGACGGAGCTCGGCACACATATTGATTAAAGTAAAAAAATGTGGAGGAATGATTCTTATGCATGGCCATTATTACACCACCCAAAAATGCTGTAATTGTATAGAACGGTTCTTTTAAAAAACTATCATGTAGGGTTTGCGCAAAGTTGGCAGGTTGACGCTGAGCATATTGAGGACATAAGGAAAGAAGAGAGCGTTGATATTTTTGCTGTCAATGGATTTCTCACTAGATACACTTGTAGAGAGATACATAATAATACGACACACATTATATGAATGCAAGATAAAAGCTGTCTCCCTTTCAACACGAAAAATAAACACATACATACATAATAAATGCCTGTTATCTACTTTGATGCTTTCATAGAGTAGCGGAGCAGAAAACTCGAGAATTTTAATGCTTCTTTGAAGGTTATCAATTTGAAACCATTCGTGTCCAAGTACCAAAACCAGGAAACGAGAACAAATGCCAGGGTAAAAAAAGTTGTTTTCTGAATGATACTACTTTTAACACTTTTGGAACTTTCGTGAGCAAGTTGTGTATTTATTCGTGCGCAGTATATTATGCTTTCAAGTGAAGAGTACGAGAAAGTGTAAAAAAGGAGAAAGGTGAAAAAGCTTTTCTCTTTCCATCAGTACTCCACGTAAGATAATGTGTTTGTGATGATGGCAGTACAATCAATCAATATTTCCCAGAATCGACCACGCCACAACTGGCGTTGTTGTATTATGTGCTGGAAATGTAAAAAATACATTACTTGCAAATAATGCAGTGTAGTACTTTGAAGAAAGTTTCTGTATCATTTTGATAAAAAGAAAACCTGTCTGCCGTATATCTTTATTGTTGGTTCGAAGTTCGTACTTTCACCACTCACTGCTATTCGATACGTATGAAAAATGACGAAAAATCTGTATGTGCGACGATGATAAAAAGTAGAAGGATTTTTAGCCATTCACACAGTTACAAATAGATACACATACATAAATATTTTGAAAAATACAAAATCTACGGTACAGACAAGTCAAATAGATTGTATAGTGATATGGAAAGACAAGATTGAATTCCAAATTGCAAAGCAAAATTTTTTTTGCACACTTGACATCAATAATACTGATATTGGTATTGATTTACAAATATATTGTTACACTAGCCGTTAAGGTAGAAAAGTACATTACAAGGTCGTCACAAGAAGAGGAGAAGAAATATAAACATACACAGATATTATTTCCGCCAATGGCGCCAATGATACTATGATACCAAGTAAGATAATAGAAGTTTGTAGTTACTGTACGTAGCTAGTACATGCTCATATCGTCAATAAAATAAGTGACTTCCGCCACGTTTATAGTAAAATAGATACTACACAAAGACAGGTTCACAGTGAAGACGGACATTATATGAAAAGTTGACGGTATATTACAGGGTAAAATTACACAGAGTAAAAGGTAACTTGATATTCGTCATCAATAAGATTCAGACTGTTTAAATTGATGGAATAGTGTTCCTCAAGGTCCACCGTATCTCCAAACATCAATGAAGATGGAGGTGGCACAACATTTAAATCCA
The DNA here is from genome assembly GCA_027744215.1 of Troglopedetes dispersus. Taxonomy (NCBI): domain Eukaryota; kingdom Metazoa; phylum Arthropoda; class Collembola; order Entomobryomorpha; family Paronellidae; genus Troglopedetes; species Troglopedetes dispersus. Next base: position 3,340 of record JAHZNF010001448.1, read on the forward strand.
AATCTGCGTAGGTGGGTGGTACTTGTAATGGAAAAAATATAAGAGGTCAAATTAGACTTTACACACTCAGCATGAATAAATTAAAGCATCCGCTAGAGCGCAATACTGGGAATTTCATAGTAAAGCAAGGCTTTCAAAATTGCACAATGTCGACCAAGAACACATAAATGCACGCATATTATTTATACATGTACATATTCTACCATATAGACAAAGTTTATCTACTAGCGTTTGCTTGGCTTACGAGTTTCAAGGGATCCTAATTGCGAATACGAAGGAGGTAAAGTCAACGCAGTTTGAGTGGAAAGTAGGGAATTAAATGACTCAGCAGATTGAGGTGCTGACGTGTTCACCTCCACTGCCTCCGATCCAAAATCGGCGGAGTGGTGACGTTGTTGAAGAGCCCGTTCGTGATGGAGCGAGGGCTGGAACTGACCCGTCGTATCGGTTTCGTTTTCATCGGGTTCATCAATTGATAGGTTGAGGTTAGCAGGAACGCTGTACGCAATCGGTGTCGAATAAATCGACCGTTGCGAATGAAGGGATGACTCTGATCCAGACCTGTACATTTCCGCCTGGATCTCGGGTAAGTTCTCTGCTTGCTTTATCGGGTCACGTGTTGTTCCTAGTATGACATTTGCCTGTCCAGTAATAATGACTTCTTCCAGACTTTTTACCTGGAACTGGAAATAAGTATTTCGTGGCATTGGTAAAAATAAAACAGGGATTAACAAAATTCCACTTATAACTGGTGCACTCGCACACCAATTTTGCGGTGGCATGACTGGAAAATATTGGAACATAATTCACCCACCTCTAATACGTAACTGACGTTGTACATACTAACGGAATTGCATGCATAGGTTGGCGCCTGGCTTTCCGGAACACGCAATTTGCCCACCCAATGGATTTCAGGCTTTGGCTCATCACATTCCTCCCTCTCCTGACTTTCCACAGTCGTCACGATTTTTACGACGGAGGCGAGATTTGTGTTCGCCTGGTACTTGACATGCTGGAGGAGATTAACGGAGAGCTGAAGCGGGATACATTTTGGATTCTTTATAAAAAGTGAAAAAGGAATGTCTTCGTGTTGAAGGAAACCCGCGTTTTGCACGGAAAAAGTTGCCTTGATGAGCTTCTTTTGGCTAAAGTACGATTTCCTATAATACTGCTCAATGACAATGGGTTTAGATGCTTCTTCCATGTCATACAAATTGTAGTGACCATCACACCTCATGCTTTTCCCCGCTAGCTTCACGTAAGTGCTTGAGCTGTGGGAAATCATGTAGACGATAAGTCGGTAATCCAAATTCCCATACGAATTTTGAAACGGTGCCGGAAGGCGAGGATCAGATGGGATTTGAAGTTGGAAAGGATAGTTCCATGATCCCGAGCTGATGGTGTGCCCTGTGAACAGCGAATGATAAATTTTTCTTAAGCAGAATCCATTAAACAAAGCTTTCTATTAAAAATCTCTCATTGACATTATGTACACTGCTCAAGGGAAAAAAGGAACAATAAAAGGCGTTGCGTTTGCGTGACCAGGCGGTGTTATATATAAATTCATGGAACACATACCTCCAAGTTCCGGTGGAGTAATGGGAATGATCTCGCACTTTATCGGGGATTCCAAATGCCCGAATGCGCTTAGTTTGGTGTTCTCAAGTATGCAGGCTTTCCCTTTGTGAACAGTTGTTCTTTCGTTATGTTTCGTGGAATAGTCTAAGTTACACATGGCTTCCAGTAAGATTAAAATCCCTGGAAAACAAGTTTATGAAATGTATGCATATTGACGTTATATTTTGTTCCTTTTAGTTCATTATAAACTCACAGTTTATGCAAAATGACGAGCACTTACCATCATGTTCTATGGGAAACTTTGTTTCAATCACAAGGTGACCTTTGATGACTGAGCATGGTTCCACAACTTCACTATCCACAGTAATGTCCGTCTTTAGATCTCCGCCAAAATATTCTTCCTTTGCTTTCCAAGTGTAATCTCTTTTTATTGTGGCAACTGTGTCGGGGAAACGAAACTGTCTCATCGCTGCAGTCGAAGATCCCCCCAACCAGGCTGATGACAAGGACATTCTTCTGTGCGCGCTCACAGGACATGTGGCTCCCAAACTAAACATCTCATGCAAATCCTGGATCTGTGTTCTTTAATCACTTTTACAATTGGCCGAGGAGTTACTTTCTATGTAAATATTTACACTCTGTGTTCCCATCTTGTTAAAATTAATCTTATTATTACTATAATTATTGTTGTTTGTCGACGACAGCAGTGATGAGACGAGGTTGATGGTGATGATGATGATGATGAGGAACTTTAAAAACGGGCAATTGCTCGTCCTAATTGGAGTGCTAATGTAGCGCTTATTGTTATTTTTATTATTACTCCTAGAGAAAATATAGTCCCAGTTGCATACTACAAAGAATAGAATGTGAAGCACTTTGTTCCCGAACATTGTCTCTGCGTCAGGTTGTCTCATGGTAATTCTCCGAGGAAGAATGGGATGAGACGGGGAAGTGCTCACAGTCTTATAGCGGAAGATCGACGGTGCTATGTTGTGTTATGTTCCAGCATGAAATACTTTACGTGGTAGTTCAGTAGTTCTCACTGTCAGAGAGCGAGAGAAGAGAGAGAGAGAAGTACAAGTTAGTTGAATCTATTATGATTACGTTTATGACTATTATTATTATCAGAGATAGAGAAAATGCATTCTGGCATTGTGTGTAATTGGCACTAATTCTCTGCTAAAATCCCTTTGCACATATAAATAACTAGCAAGGGAACAAAAACTAATTATGTAGATTTAGGATTCTCTCAACTACGTTGTTGCAGAAATGTCTCGGTGAGATACTGGAGCACAGCGCGATCGAGCTTTCAGTCACTGTGGGCTGTGAGGAAATGGAGGAGGAGAGGAAGTTGGTTTAATCCAAAACTACCTTGAAAAATGAATGATAACAATGCAGCGAAACATCCTGCTTTTTATCCTCTTTGACTCCTATGTGAAACCATCATATTTATAAAATGTAAGAGGAAAATGCTCGCTCATGATGATAGTTTCCGCAGAGCAATAAGCACAACAGATAGAAGCTGAGCAGCTCAAGTTTAGACGAAGGAAGAGTCACAGGTGGGAACACAAAAATCAATACTTCCTGTGCTTCTGCTGACTTCTAACATGAAACAGTCGCACACGTTCATACGCAACGATATTATAGAGAATGGAGTTTGGGAGAGGAAGAGAAAAGGAGACTCTCTCCTTCCCGTTCACTTTTCCTGCATCAATATAGTCTCTCAGAGTAATGTGTCCCTTTTTCGTGTTGACTCACTAAAAAAAGGAGAGAGTAGAACAATAAGACTAGCATTTTTCGTCGTGGCTTTGTACAACTTTTTTTTTCAACTTCCCAGCACAGCGCTTTGTATGCCCCGTACAGTATTTATGTATATTACTTTAATGTTCTTTGTGTCCACCCGTAGGCTCTCTGAATGAGCAACTCTCCGAAAAAGAGGAAAGAAGAGGAAGAAAAAGAGGAATAAAATGGAAAGAAGACGTATTGTGGAGAGAACGCTGAATATTTGATGATTTACGTAGTGCTGTGAGTAATGGTGCAAAGCTTGTGAGGAATTATTTAAACAAGATGAAGTTGACTTCAAGTAGGAGTAGTCAGTAAAAAGTAAAAGTAAAGTTCACATACCTAAATATAGAAAGCCAAAAGTTAAGGATTCTCTTCCAAAGCCAATGCAAAATGGCACGCTTTCTATGAAGCCATTTATTAAATTTCATACAATATCCCTCTCCTTTTCAGATTACAATGTTCCCATATTATTCCATGATCGCTGGGTTATGTGCTCAACGTCACTTTTTTTCTTTGTCTCTTCTTCCATTTTCCGGCCCACTGAATTCACCCACTGAACTTGTACCAAGTCATGACTCCTCATGGAACGGGAAAAGAAGTTGGAGCATGGTTGGAAGGACATGATTGTTTATTTATGCTTCCCAAGTTAATTTAATGAGTAGGACACAGCGGAGTGCAGTCTCAAGAATCGATACACATATTCCATGGTCCACAGTCAAAATGAGCCAAAGACACAATGTAATTTGTCGCTGATCCTCATCTCGAAAACGAGAGATTTCTTTTCTTCTCTTTATCCCCTGTAGACTCACAACTTTCAATTACCCAGGAACGACGGGGAAAGATAAACACAAAAAAGCGAAACATATGTACCATGTATGTAATGTGTACCCTGGACTCAAGTTCGAGTTACCAACCATTTAGAAAAAGTACTGCAAAAGTATAGTAGTACCACCACTGTTCAGTCCGCTTTTCATGTAGACACTGTATGATTACTTTTCACTGCTGACGATCATGATGAAGATGATAGTTACGCTATTGTGCGATCCTAAACAGTCACGGACGAAACTTTCAACCTTGCACACACGTTACTCTTATGAAACATTTTATATATTATGTTTCGTAGGTGTTGAATGAAAAACTCACTCATACGAGCTTCTTTTAGTCGTGCTGCGCGCAGGCAGAGAACGGAGCTTGTTTGACATTCCATTTTCTCTTTGCGAGCTTCCAACCTCCATCAAACTTACTCAAATAGAATTTTGTTTGCAATAATTATGTATACATTGTGGAGTAATTCCATCATCGGGTTTTCTCCTAAAGAAGAAGGTAATAATACTCTCGGCTTAATTTCATTTTCTAGGGAAAGAAAATTTATGAACTACAAATGGAAACGTTACTACAATAATGTTCTACGTTCACTTAATCTAAACAGATTGAAGCTTATAGCTTGGTTGTGTACAAAACTTGTCTCATGTCCGTTTTACAAACATTTCCATCAAGTTGCCTCTCGATTAATACCCTGGCATACTAAAAATAGCTGGAAACTATTGATTTGGTAAAGGGGGCAATGTGGAGAGTTTAAGCCAAACGATGTACGTCGCATTTTCGGCTAATCAATGCGCACGTAGGGTACACAATCCTTTCAATAGACGTGGTATTATATTAACTGCGAGAAAAAAATAGTTAGGATCCTTAAAAAAGAAAGAGTGAAAATATGGCAGAGGATGGTCGAAGATGATATATGAATTAACTTTTCTGTCTCCTTGTCGGAAATCCATTATGCACAGATAAATGACCTTGAGTCGTATGCTGTAAAAGACAAGTATATGATATGATCCATTGCACGCATCATCATAACCCGACTACACTCGACTCTCGTTTCTATATTATTCTATTCGCAACTCGCATCATTTTTCCTCGAAGCTACAAATTATCATTTACCAAGCCACTATAACAACCCAACGTATCAAGATCAAGCAGGGTTTGAGGATTTATACTTTAGCGATACGATGATTAATAGCCGTGTCACTATCATATCACTTTATGATTGCATGGATCGTAATAACTACATAGCTTGGATAAATTGTGGCACTCGAACTGCAAGATGAGTTTCTCATCAGTAACAGCAACAACGGCAGCAAAAGTGGAAATTTTTTTTAAAGAAAAGTATTTCTCTAACACGAATGAAATATTAATAACAACAAGTAGTATCGGTAACCGGAGGGTAATAATAATCTTGAGTTGAGCTCACTCAAACGATACCGGGAAGTTGTATGTCTACGTCTACCACGCACTAGTCTATATGTAGTTCCAAGGTTTCCGAGTGCTAAATGTTTTATTATGACATTTTACACCAACGCAAAAGTAGCAAGATCCATTTCTCTAGTACCACCATTAAAAGGGAAATCCTCCAGTGGCGCAACTCGTTGATGATGACGCTAGACGGTTAGACGATCATTATTGTGTGTACGTACCTTAAATAAAGATCAAGCGAAAGCTGAACTCTTGTAGGAATATGATTCCCTCCCGTGACACTATTTCTGTTTACCACCATCATCATTTCACTAACGACATTGCACACTTTTTCCGTCTTCCAGCAGGCAAGCACAAAAGCAGCTTTCACTTGGAAAGGTTTAAGCAGGGAAGCATGAATAAGTAAATTATCCAGTTAAATGAGTTCAACAACTTGAAAGTTGCCTCACTCATTCCATTTACCTTGTCTGTTACACAAGAGCTATTCGGACGCACCCACTGCTCACAAACCAATGATCTGTGTAGTAGTCGGCCACGGTTTTTTAATCACAACAACCAACAAGGAGCTCCACATTACATTACCAATAAACAAAATTTGCTTTCTAATGAATATCTACATTTTGCACAAAGTGTACAATTATGAATATATAGCATGCACGGGATTCTCCTTTGTGGAATCTTGTGAGGCTTTATCTCCTGGCTCAAGTGAGATGAAACAAGGAAGGAAAGTCTCGAGAGAAGGAAAATGTTCTATGCAACTCCGCAATTCGTTTTCATTTTCTTCTCTGTTTATGTTTATCTATTTTTGTACCAACAACAGCACCACCATTGCCGTGCTTGGAAGGAGGAATCTGTCTTTAAATTAAAAATCTGCTGGTCTGGCTATAACTATTCCGTGTTGTCTGATTCGATCGTTCCACTTTCTTTCGTGCAGTATTAATGTGATCGAAAATAAAAGTTTGTTCGGCTAGAAACGAAAATGATGAAGGAGGAGGAGGATGTGAAAAGAATTTCCTTCCACTATTATGAACGAAAGAATTGAGGCGATAAACAGAAATGAAGATTCTTTTCAAACGTGGCACATGCATTCATTCCAACTAAATGAACGAGTGCACAAAACTTAGAACAGCATATGCCAACCAACCAACCGATCCATCTCAAAATTCAAGAGCCATCTCTATTAATGGAGTATGTAGTAGCGTTTTATTACATCCGGCCACTCTTCGTATCTGCATACATATTGCATTCATAACCGTTTCCTACAAAGCCTCCAACATTATGAGTTTCAGCAAACCATCCAAAACAGCAATGATGATGGTCTTGTATTGGAACGCTGACGGAAGGAAACTTCTAGTTCCGTTCCGTCAGTCTGGCCATCTGCAGTTACATTCATTACTTGAGAATATGCAGGAATCTGGTGTGGTAGATAGTATTTTTGCACAGATTTTCCGAAGGGCATCTAAATGTCATTGCAGTTACGCGGAAGGCAGCATTGAACAGCTGCAATTTTTAAAAACAGAAATTAACCAACACTCCATATATTAAAGATTACAAAATCATTGATTCATGCCGTGCTTACTGTGCACGGAGATGGAATGGACACATGATTTATTATTACTGACTGTGTTCCTTAGGTTGTGTTGCGTGATAATCGAGTTGAGGCCTACCATCATGTTTCCAAGTATATGTTCAGGCATTACATCTGCTTATGTTGCAACTCCAAGTATATGTAACCTCTTTCAATTTTGCTGGAGGTGCTCTCGAAATGAGTTTGAAAGTTGTGAAAGAAGTATGCATGATGGTTAATATGTAAAAGTAGAAGTCTACCATGACTTTTTATAATATGTAAAAAACCAATTTTGGTGGAAATGGAAAGGGAGAATGCATTTGGAGTGGACTTGAGAGATTGCTGGTTTTTAATCCACGGTCATGGAATATTTTATTTACTACTTTTTAATGGAGGGCTGTGTTTGAATAAAATCCTCAATGTAAAAAAATTAAAGTGAACCTTGAGAATAGACGAATGAACTTGAATGAAGTTTATTAAAGGAATTATACAAGATTTCTATTACAAACATGCCTACATTAATTGAAATTTCAACAATAATACGCAAATCTAAGCTGCATCAAATGAATGGAATACATTGATAAAAGTTTGTATTGTAGTAATAATAATTCCATTTCGCACGGTGGCGGAACGACTATTTTGTGCTAAACTAGATCACAATAGCATATACACAATTCCTAACTTTTAAAACGACTGGTCCATGGAATAAAGTTTTAAAATATTATTTATGAATGACGCTCAACCAGAAATAAAAACTACTTTAATCACCATACAGGGTTGTGGTTCTAGAAGCCGGAAAAATTCTTTAAATGAATTCAGTAATTGCTGTCTCCCTCCTGCCTGTGGAAGTTAGAAGGTCAGAAGTTAGTAAATTTGTAAATTGTAAGGTACAAAGTTTTTTAAAAACAATTTTAGCCTGAAAGACAAGATTTAGCCGTCTCTTCTCCAAACCATTTGTACACCCGAAAATTCATGGTTAAGTATTTAATTGCACAAATAAGAGGAACTATATATACTTTCTTTGCCTGCCCGCAGAAGGATAACAACATCATTAGTAATACTTAATTTTTTGTAATAACATGGTCTTTATAAGTGTTAACAAATATACATCAAGACATATAAATCTCGAGCCGACTTAATAAATTTCGGTTATATTAAATAATGGGTCTATGAATCTCTTATCGCTATATGACAATGTGGCAATTAAAATATCAAAAATAGAAAATTCATTGACAAATGAACACTGGATCGAAGTTTGAACAAGAAAGTTGCAACTAACAAGTAATTAATGTACATATAGAGATGTTTAAAATTAACTTGTGTGAGCTTTTGTGTGCGAGACTCGTTAATGATGTAAGCTTAAAAACACGGAATTGTTAATCGAAAGTTGAAGTTAGTTAGTGTGTAGAAGGCGTGCTGGAAAGTGACTCTGACAAGGCATAAATCAGTTTTATTAAAGTAGTGTGGTTTATGGCATTGTAATTTGTCCAAATAGGATGGGCAAGGTGTCTTTCTTTATTAACAATAATAGTAATGGTATTTCGGAACTTGTACTAATTATTTATATTAATTTTGAATTGACTGTAATTTGAACCATTTATGTTATTTACGATATCATACGATGTCGTTGACATTTGCAAACTGCTATCAAGCACAAGTTCCAGAACTGTGACTGTAATGCAAGTGTCTTGATGATATAAAGTGCCTATATAACTTCCAATCGGATTAATTATCCTGCGTGGTGTTCATTTTTATTGTACTTTACAATTAGTTCATACAAGCCGCGCAATGGAATAAATGCCTATGTATTCTCTTGCTTAGTCAAAATCTGTTAAATAGTTATAGCACATGGCTCGAGTATTATCCTTAAAATTGTGGTGAGTCGCAATGATTTAGCCTAGCCGTCCTCTTCTTCCGGATCCTGCTCGTCTGTAGGCGACATTATGTTTGGAACTTCGAATGTTAATTCGGAGGTGCTACCAAACTGCTCCACTTCGTCATAAGAAGGGGGCACTGCATATTTAAAATAGCTAAGTTAAAAGTAAGGTAGCTGAAACTTCTGGAACAAGAAGTGTCCCATTTACTACAATTGTTTTAGTTGTGAATTTTGCAAGAATACTTACGTGTTTCCCAAGATGGGGCGCGAGACGATAAAAGAGAATATGCTGGTGGCAGGCTTCTCGAAGTTACCGTCGAACTATGTGACCTAACCGAATGTGCAGAAGAAACCGATCCTCTTCGTCTAATCATTCCAGGAAAATTGACATCCAAGCACTGCGCATTGCTCATGAGAACGGTTTGGGGATCCCGAGTCGTGCCAATATGAACTGGTGCCTCGCCTTTAATAGTGCCGAAATCTAATATTTTAACCTTAAACTGAAAAACAAGAATAAATACAACAATGCAAAAATTACATTTTAATTAGTGATTTCTGGATGTTTATAAGGAATTTTCCTTCATCTACGTAAGAATTTCATTGAACAGCACCAATGAGTCAATGATGAGTGATTTTCGTTTTTTTATTAATTATTACCTGCAAATTGTACGTTACGTTGTACATAAAGTGAGATTTGTAGCTTGGTTCCTGTGTCGGTGGCACAGTTAATTTATCGATCCACGTAGTCTCCGGTTGCGGCTCGAATTCGTCTTTTTCTTTGACTGCAATAAGGCAAAATTTTCGCTTTGCCGAATCTACCCGTTGGCCCGTGTCGTACTTAAATTCTTGCATTAATTGCACTGTTAACTGCAGTGGAATACATTTCTGGTTCTTCACGTACAGAATGAATTGAATATCTTCCTCCGGGAGGAATCCGGCGGTGTCAGTTGAGAACACAACTTCCGCAAGTTTCTTTCGATTGAAAACGGATTTTTTGTAAAACTTTTCTATCGAGATTGAACGCGCGGCCTCCACATTGTTAAGTATGTTGTAATGTCCGGTAAACTTCATAAGCTTGTCTCCAACTTCC